>JARJDQ010029033.1:0-13129 GCA_030264215.1 Geostiba sp. GC000077
TCGATCACCGTTTCAAAGGCACAAAGGAACGAAAATTTCTTACTCCTTGAAACAGCTGTACGTTGAGATTTCTCATTTCTCCTTTTTTGTTAACTTGTTCTAAATTGTTGATTGTTAAATTGTTAAATTATTGTTAAACATGTCAACACTCAATATGAACAAATGTATCGTTTCACATACTCAAATAAACATTATTATGTTAATTTGATAAAAACCTAACAAAATCGAGAGTGTATTCTTTTAAGGATTTTTAGTGAAGAAGATTATTAATTACTTAATAATAATTTATTTAAGTATACAGGGTGTTAATAAAAGAACTTTCCAGAACTTGGTGGGTGATAGGGGACATCAAAACAAGAAGAAAAGTTTAATACACGAAGATCAAATACTCAATGGTTCTCGAGATATACCCCTTTGAAATGTTTATTTACTCCTTCTAAGATAAGGCTATTATCTTATCGCATCTCTTTCTATCTTTGGCTTTCAAAATATCATAAGAAACATTAAGTATGATAACGTGTTTTAAGAAAATAATTAACATTTTTGACGGCATGTGCATGTCTTTTAACAAGATATTAAATTTTTGCAGTATAAAATATTTGAAATTCTACATTCTGATAAAATGAATAAAATGTTACGTGCGGTGTCATAAAATAAAATTGTGAAAAATTACTGTGGCGGACTTGCCTAATTTAACATGTGATGTATTCAAATTCGTGTTTTTTGTGGGTTTATACATTATACCAACCCATTTTCATGCTAATGAGCCACTAATCAAGTAATAGTTATGAAATCTACACCCTTTCGCAGCATTCCCCGATGCTGAGCGCTGCGCTGGCGCATTTTATGCTGTTGTAAAAGGAACGCCAGCGCGGACTATTAAAATTCTTTCGAACTTGATTATCTACCCTCACAACGGCCGCGAGCGCCCGAGACCCAGGTGAACTGCATATAACGAAACGGGTGTAATTGTTGCGCCAGCGGGTTTTATTTAAATTCTGGATGCAATGTAATTTATTATTAAGGGGGATGGCGGCACGTTCATTATTTTATCACGACATAAAAATAGTAAACATTTTACGAAATGTGTGCTGTTGCTGTTCACGGAGGAGTGAGTTATGCTCATGCGATCCGCAGTCGAGGAAACTAGAGTATTTCATGCGGTTGGTATTTCGAGCCTGAATTTCGGCCAAAAATTCAAGCAAACATTGCCACGCCAATACGTGGCACACGCTGGAGGGGATTTTCACAAGTTGCACGTGTCCGCTTTAAAGGAGATAATTACCTCGCATCACATGTGTGATTGATTCGTTTGTTTGAGCCGGATGAATCACGAGGTGGCGTCAAAGGATGCGGAATTAACGCCGACATCCGCTTCCATCCACCGCTCACTTCCCATCCCGCACTCTTCCGGTAGACTTGCATCATCAAGCACGTGCACTGCGCACATCACGAATCTGCGAACGGTTGATGCTGTCGAACATATCACAATCACGGCGATAATGAACTCAATTATAACGTTTACGGCACACCGGCCCGCGAGCCGAGCAACTTGAGCACACACACACACACCCAGGTAATGGGGCCATGAAATTCATCCAGCACCCGACGCGCAGAAAAAGTTCGAATGTTTAGCAGCGGTCGTTTTGGGAAAATATCGAAGCGGGAAAGTTTCCGGCCGCACGATAATTCGACGCAGCGTTTACCGCCGCCCACGGTGCGCCGCGCAGCAGTCAAGAGTATCATGTAGCAATTAAATTTCGCTCAGGTGTCGCATCGCGTTGCCGCCGATGTTTTCGGTGCAATTAAGTGCAGCGCGTTTGAAATTACACACGGCAAACGCGGGCGCGCCCGCAGCACGAAAGAGAAGCACGCTGGCAACGAAGACGCCGCAAAAATTCCCAGCCGATATCACGTTGCAAATTATGCGCGCGCGCACACACATTCGCATCCACATCAAAAGGTACGTGCGCCGCATTAAGATGTAAATTTCCCGACGGCGGCGGCGGCGGCGATTAAATGTTGCGCCACCATCCTCATTATTTCGACACGTTTACGGCGGCGACGCTCGCCGCGCAAAAGTTGAAAACGAAGTTTACCATTGCGCCATGCAAATGCTGATTAAATACACTCGAAAATAAGGAAAAACTACTTCAACATTAAAGTGCGAAGTAGAAAAACTAACGAAAACTCGTGCCCGAGGGGCTGGGAAAAGCGCAGCGGCGCACAGACGGCGAGAGTTGGCGTTTGTTAGGGAAATGGGAAAGGTGGCCGAGACAATGAAGGAGTGCGAGACGCCGCGCTGAGGAAAATAGAGCGCTGGGCGCCTCCACCATCGGCCGACGCGCGGAACGCGCGAATTTAGATAGAGAAAAATGACAAGAAGTAATTTAAGCTCGTGACGCTTAGCGTTCAGGGGGGTGGAGGGTGGGGGGTGGAGGGGGCAGGGGCACACGATGTGTTGGGGCGCGCGCGAGCCGACGAAACGGCGCGTTATTTCATCGCGCGAATGAATAATTGCTTTCTCCAACTTTAATTGAAATCATTTCGTTTTTGTTCGCGCTTCGAAATTGCCGCCCGCCCGCCCGCTTCGGTTTTTGCTTATTAATCTTCCCCTACTTTAATAAGCTCTTCATTTTACTTTACGTCTTCAACTTTTTCATTTTTCGCCGCCTTCGGTTTTCGGCGCGCACTTTCATTATTCAATTCCGATTCCCGCTGGCGGCGCGCGGCGCTGGCTTTTATCGGCCGCCAATATATCAATACAGCGCGCAGAGAGAGAGAGATATTAATGTCGCCTAATTAAGGTAGAAGAAGGCGCACTTTCGGATGATGTGATTTGCGATGCGATTTTTTTTCGCCGCTCGCAAAGGGGCACACAAAGCTGAAAGCAAGAGTGGACTTCGCCGCTAATACGTCCTTTTCATTCATCCAATCACCCAAATTGATTCGCCGCCCGATCGCAAATGCACGCTGCACGCATTCATACGCAGGGGAATCAGCGGCGGTGTGGCGGCGATCGGGGGGTGGGCGGTTAGCAGCGTTTGCGGTCGGGAAATGGGGAAAATTATAAAGCAACTACCTCTATGTGGGAAAATAATTTCATTAAAAGCATATTTCCATAATGCCGATTCGATTTTATCAATTTCATTACGCGCGCGCCCTGGGTGGGGGGGGTGGGGGGTGCAAATGTTATAGGGGAGGCGTATTTGTAGCTGCGCAGAAAAAGCGTTGCGGTGAACAAATTGCAGCAAAATAGAATGTGAAAAGGCCCTTTGGGGCGGCTCGAAAATAGTGCGAAACACGACGTGACGCATTCGATTTGATTAAATTTTGATCTAGGCGCTCTGCAGGCGCCTAAAGGCTTTGTCACTTTTTAACTTGTTTTATTAAAACCGCGGTAGCCCGTTCGATTAATACATTTCGCGCACACCATACACGAACGCCCAAAGAGCAGGGGGAAAAAAACTCGGCCGCCATGAACAATCGAACATTTTCGGCAACAAGAACACAAAACCCGAAAAGGAACAAAAGGCACTAATCATTGTTGTCGAATGAAATTCAATTTTTTCGTTGCGCATGCTAATGAACGCAACTTGTTTCACACAGTGTTCAATCATCAGAAATATAATGATGCGTATAACCAATGCTTCCATGCAAATGTGGCGTTACAACTAATTGCCATTTTTGCCGCAACAATAGTCCCGCATATGTAACTATTAAATGTAATTAAGACCACAAAGAGTATTTGTATTTCATTAAATATTGCATGTGTGCACAATTCTTGAAAGCAAGGTTACACTTTGTTTGTTGAGTTTTCAACTTTTTTTGTAAAAATGTTTTTCAATTTCAATTTCTAGTTATTCATCAAGAACTGCACAAGCGCAAACTTTACTTACCAATTCTTGTTTTTCAGATTCGCCTAGCCAGCTCAAACAAAATCATATACAGGGTGTCTCAACTTGGGTAGTCACTGCCGATATCTCGAAGACTAGCAGGTGTACGGGATTTTTTTTCGGATGAAACTTGTTCAGAATTTAATGCCTAGTAAAGAAGATTACTGAAAAATTTGGAATAAATTTGGAATAAGTTTAACGTTTACGTTTAAGTTTACCGCCAGAATCTAACTGAAATCATAAAATTTATAAAATCATCAAAATAATGGATACTTGCATAAACGACGGAATACTTATTAATAAGTGGTAACCTACACTTTTCCGGTTTTCCGTCTCAGAAAATCTCAGAACATAACCATGTTTTATATTGTTGAGACGCTAATTTTTTTTCTCGTAGTTTTGATGCGGTTAAAAATATAGGGCGTCTAGGTTTAAAATAAGAAAGTTGAACTGTTTTTTTCAGGAAACTATAAACCGGAAAATTGATCTGATAACATAAAAATGTTCCCTGAATAAATCCATTTTATTAAAACAAAAACAAGTTTTCTCTAATACTTTTCGAGTTACAATGCTTCAAAGATTGACCATGGTCGAACATGGTCGTGGTTTTTGACGTAAAACCCGAAAACCGTTAAATTTATTCTAAATTTCCAGTAATCTTTTTTACTAGGCATTAAATTCTGAACAAATCATCCGTAAAAAAATCCGGTACTAGTTTTAGAGATATCGGCATAGACTACCCAAATTGAGACACTCTGTATGCTTAGGCATCAGGACTGTTTATTGGGAGAAGCAACATTTTAAAATCAAAATTTAACATAGACAGAATCCCCAATTGCAAATCTAACTCTACAATTGCCAAGAGAATATAAATTAAGAACATATACAATGAATCAGCAAGTTCATTAGTTCCTTAAAATAATTAAAAATAAAGATAATTTCAAAATAAGATAACAGGGTGATGTACATGATATATGACAAAATTAATATAATATTTACATAACAGTGCTACTTCTATGGTACATTACAAATTAAAATATGATAGATATATTACTAAACTGTGCCAATGTAAATGATATATTAATATTAAAGTCTCCAATAAGTCTTAGATATATTAATTAGTTCCTTTAAAATTATGTATCTGCGATATAAATATGTCAGCATTTTTTACTCGGTAATATTATGAAAAAATCATAGCTCAGAGAGCAATTACCTAATCCTAGTCTGTAATATTATATTTTAAGGAGATAAGTGTCTCAAAAATTGAAGGTAACAGACATTTCTTTTATATTCTGATTTTTGAAGCCCAATACAAAAATAAACACAATAATTGAGCATGGATTATATAAAGAGCACAAAACGCCAGAAAGAATGAATGGTACCAGAAACAAAGCGCAGTCCTGCCAAGAAAATACTAAAAATAAAATTGAAAAAGAATGTTCCGTTTTTGGTGATATCGCGCTTTCCAATGCCAAATAAAACCAGAATTACAAAAATCTAGAAGAAGTACAAAGAGCAAAGAAAAAGCCTTAGAGGATGCCTCCTCCCATTAATTTAAACATTGTTAACAGTTGTTGTTGTTGTTGAAATTAACGTAATGAAATGTTTGAGCGTAGAATTGGAGAAAATTAGTTTAATTGCATTTATATGAGTTCGCTGTAAAGTTAAATAAACTCACAATATTGCATTTTGGCACTTCGGGTCTGTTGAGATCATTTCTTCACGCTCCAGTGCGAACTTTCATCGGAGCCAAAAAAGCAAGCAAGACTTAATCAACTTTCGCAGATATGATATGTTTTCTTAGGAGTTGTTATTAGTGTTGCCGTGTTGCGCACTGCAGAAGTGCATCGCTGTTGCAAGTTAGATGCTTTCCACTCGCGTTCGATGCTAAACGCCGGCGAGCCACTTTCGATATCCGACAACATATGTATGCGCGCGCGCGGGGGGGCGGTGGCGGCGGCGCAGCGCTGCAACATGTATAACTAATAGAGAGAACTTGAATATAAACTTTATGCGCGCGTGTTGCGCGCTTTGCCGAGGTTATTTCGTGCACGGCGATGGTTTTACGAGCGCGCGAACGTGTTGTGCGCCGCCCCCCGCGCATCTTCGGAGCCCTGCACGATTGCACCCGCAGCGCGGCGGGCGGGCGGGCCGGGAGGGAAAAATGGCTGCTTTCGTCGAGCTGCGGTGCGCGTGCATTTCAAATATTGCGCCCGAAGTCGAAGGCGGCAAGTGAAACTTGTTATTCCATGTGCATGCGCCGGCCCGGCCGGCATTTCGGCATATAAATCATTTATGCGCACACGCTAGTTTGGCGCACGTGTCGCATGATTCACATGATTATTTCAAATGTCTTGCTGTTGTTGGGCCGGTGGCGGCGGCGGCAAACTATTCCGGATTTTATGCGCGCGACGCGCGCGCCGCTTAATCGACGCAAAAAGTTCGCGCAAACGGCTGGCGAGCCGCATTTATTGCTTCATAACGTCTAAAATATTAACAATCGGCGAGCCATCGGAATCGACGAGGTGGAATTATTCAGCCGCCCCCAGATTGCCAGCCGCCGCATATTGTCCGTGCTGAATTATGCACGCTCCAGCTCGCCCGCCCTACCGCAATTTCACCGGACTTTCTAGTCGCGTAAAAATCGGAGCGTTTCTAAAAAATTAATGAACGTCCCATCATTTTTTTATCGACGCGCGTTTTCATGCCGCCCCTTTGCAGCAGTACACGCACATTTGCTCCCAATTCTCTCTCCTTTTTTTTCTTTATTTCGCCGTCCCGATTTATTATTAAATTGCAACCGATATGCTTCGTCAATGGAACAATATTTATGAAGATAATAACCGCGAGAATCGATAAATCCATTTAATGAGGGTATAATTTGCGGGAGGCCAAGTCCGATATCTTCATTAAGATGATTCGATTTCGTCGCTGGGATCGATCACGCGCTTTCGGCTCGCCGCGCCGACCGCGGGGGCGATTCTTTCGATTCGCCAGCGCCTCCGCAGGTCGGAATCACCGACGTTGGAAAAACAGAAACGTGGAATAATCGTCCATATCAATAACCCGAAAGCAATCTACGAATTACCGAAAACAACGTAATAATCATTTGTCAATTTCGGATATAATTCGATTACGCTCCACGTAGCCTCCCCGTAGGTTAGGTTAGGTTGAGTCAGAGGTAATTTAACAACAAACGATGCCTTACTGCTCGCAAGAACAATGTGCGCGGCGGAAAAGACGGCGGCGGCAATAAACTACAAAGTTGCAATCGCAAAATCAAAATACCTGCGGTTCCGAGCTGCCACCTTCGAGTGGGTATTGAGTTAAGATGTTAAGAAATGGCGCGGCGCAGTTAGCGTAATATTTCCCGCCCCCCATGCCTGACATTCCCAGAAGCGCAGCCAGGAACTTTCATAAACTCGCGATCGCATAGTTTAATCATTTGTGCGCTTTTGCGGCGATAACGGCATAGGGGGGTGGGGGCGATCGGATTATGCGGAGCGTGCGGCGCGCACCTGTTCGGCAGTTCGCGAAACATGTAAGTGCATTATTACATGATTGATCATTGTGCAGCGGCGGCGGCGGTTCGAGTTTCGAACTTTATAGACGCAGCGCGAGGGCCGTCACCTCCGCCTCCTTTTGCTGCCGCCGCCGCCGCCGCCGCGCACGAACGAACCGGAGGTTCGGAGGTGTAACTCTAATTATCAGTCGGCGCCGGCTGGAACCCAAATGAAACTGTTCGGATTGAATTAGTGCCTGTCGCATGCTTCGCGATGAGCAACATTTTCCACCGCGCGCGTTGGCGGCCGAAAACTACTGCCAACGAGGGAATCACTTCTTTTGCCTTCATCCCTCCTCGGCGCCCCGGACAGGAGTTAAAGGGCTTCGCCTGTGTCGCGGCAAAGTTTTTAATTAGTTTATGCAAATGTGAGTCAGAGCAAGAATGGAAAAGTTGAAGGCTAAGATATCACACAGACGCGCAGGTACGCGGAAACGTCGCCGTTTCCTTGTGTGTTTATTATCGCGCGGAGGCTTTGCATGCCACCCAAATCAAACATTCGCGCGGCAGCGCTGAAGTGCGGCATGATCGATTATATTTTCTTAACTTGCATTATTAGTTTAGAAAAGTTTGCAAATCATAATTTGCGCGCGCCGCCGTGATTTACACGTTCGCACGTTTACCGCGTTTATTTCGAAACAACCCCCGCTTTGAAATAGAAAATAAAATGCATGGTGGAGGCGCTGGGCGCGCAGCCGGCGGGAAAGTTGGACGAGCTGGTCGAGTTTGAGAACGTTATTAAGTTCCGACGTTGCGCCGGCCCTTCCGTATATGTGGCGCGCACGTCTCGCGTGCCGGCGCCTGGGATTTGCCTCTGCCTTCGAGAAGGGTCTCGCTGGCATGAAAATCATATTGATTGACCCTTCGGAGGCCCCTTTAAAACGTCATTTTCATTTGTGTACCCCGGAGGAGCGGCAATCAATCGGCGCAAAGATATATGAATGTCAACAGCGGGACGCGTGATTCGCCACCGATTTCCATCGATGCATCTCGGGGGCGGCGGGGCGCGTCGTGAATCGCTGGATTATTGGAGCCGATTCCCCCTTCATGCTGCAAGCGCAGGTATCTGATATTCAAGTCATCGGCGTGCGGAAACCCGAGTACAACAATATAACCTTGTTACGCGATGGGGCGGAGGCGGCGCGCGTAGGTCGGCTGTCGGATGTGTTGACGGAGCGGGCGGCGGCATGTAGCGACGCGTGTACCGGTCGTGATTAGGCGACGTGCCGGCGTTAATTTACATAGTAAATTCGTACGACTAATGCACGTGCGCGTTCGATGGCGATGCCGCGTCCGCACGGGCGGCGGCGGTGACATCGGCGCGTCGCCGCGCCGCCACTGTCTGCGGCACCGCCGCATGGGGGGGAAACGCGGATGCGATTCGTGCAATCCGAATTCGCACACAATTACGCCGAAATGCCTCTTCTCCGTGCCGCGCCACGGTTTTCGGCTTTCCTATCTTCCATTCCAACTTGTCTATCTTGTTATGTAACTCGACTCGCATTACCGCGCCGCGGCGGCAACCGGCGGTGGGATTACATGGCCTCGGCGCGCACAGGGGCGGACACAAAACGCTGGCGCTGCCACCAAGCCGCTATTAATAATGATTATTAAAAATCCACGCCGCACATCCCGACCATCGCTCATCTCATCGGCGGCGGCACCGCAGCGCTTTCACGCCGCCACCCGGGCGTAATGCATTGAATGTCACGCAGATCCGCCACTGTGCACCGCAACTACTATAGAATTCAATATACGTGTTGACATGTTACAACAATAATGATGTGATTGCAATTATCTTAGACACACTCATTTTTCGCTGTGTACATGTGCACACAGTGTGCACCCTTGAAATTTTAATTTCCACTTTTTCCTCTGCACAAAAATGGGAGGCAGCATAGTTATTTGCGTGACAACGTGACGTATTCGTGCAGAGCGCACTTACTATTTTCACGGATGGATTGCGCATTGCTTTTGGATACTGGTCCGTGCTGTTATCTCTGGAATTTTCCGCCCTTTGTAATCACAATCATGTTTTGCAATTGCTACAAAAATCGCAATTAAAAAATTGAAACATTTTGTGTTTTTTGTAAAAAAAAGAACATTATCTCCAAGGGTAGTAACTGACGCTGTTTAGCGGTAGTAAAACCGGTATTTTCAGTGAAGTTCGCATCACAAAATTCAAATTTTGTATCTCATTCTTGTTCTTCGTTACTAATCTGTAAAACTTCGGGTTGCGGTATTTGCATGACTATTATTTGTCTGTTTACGTTAAAAAAACAATAATTTACGATCAAGTATGCGTTATCATGTTTCACAGCGTTTTGTGCAATACATCATGACCTACTAGATCATGTATTATTGAAATGAACTTCCACATCGACTCCCAGTTTGCATTCGAAAAAAAAAACGCTATGCATGTTCGACGCGGTAACGAATAGTTTTGATTTTATTGTGAGCTTTGAAAGCTTTCCGTCCTCGAAGGTAAGTAATGCATGCCAGATTTATATTTACATTCGAAGGCGGCAGGATAGGGATATAAATGATTCGCATTTATTGTTTCTTTGACAAGTTGGTAGAGCAAAACGAGTTGTCATCTAATAAGTACACACGCCCGGGCGCGTGACGTCCTGGCGAAAGCATCAGGTTCGTACGTTACGCGGTCGGTTGACGGCGGGCGGGCGGGCGGGCGGGCGACGGCGGCGGTGGAATGAAGAAACGTCGCTGAAAATATATCCGGGCGGCGCCGCGTCGCGGCACATTTGCGCGCGAGTGCGGCGGCGGTTTTAAAGGACTTCGTAAAAGGATCTATTTGAAATATTAGACAATACCTCCCCACTATGTTCGTATTTGCTTCCGCGCGCCGCGGCGAGGTGTGCGCCATTGTTTTCCGGCGGCGGCGCCCATCCGTATTACTCAGTATTTGTGTTCGCGACCCTGCGATCTCTTACATCACACCCGGAACCCACCCAGCACCACCCGCGCCCCCACACCCATCGACTGTGTCTAGAGTCTAGAGGTCTGCCTCCAGCGCAGCATTCGGCATCACAATCCAACTTCCAACTTTTGCTTTTTCCTTCGTGCCTTTGCGCCGCGCGTCTACCTCGTCTTCCGTCGTGTTTTCCAACTGCACGTCGACGTCGACGTGGGCTGTTCCTGTTGGCGTGTTTCGGAATCTCGCTCCGTGCGTTGTTTCGCCCCTCGAACGCCCGAGCGGTGCGCGTGTTTGTGTAGGCGAGACTGGTAAGTAAGTGAATTACATTGATATATGCTCTATTTACTCGCACAAAATAGTAAAAACGTAATGCCTTTTTTATTACCGAGCGCTGCCATCCCACCAGCACTTCCGACTACCTCGCTCAGCCCGGCGCCTCCACCACACGGCACGCTTCATTCAATTACGTTTATTTTTTTATCGAGCTCTTTTTCTTTGTGATACGTTTTCAACGCACGGCGCAGAGTGTGTATCGCAGCGGCTGCGACTTGAGCGGCGGTCGCTCATTCCGCTAAGTGATTCCGCCCGGATTATCTCCTGACAAATGAGCGTCAACGCGCGCATTATTACCCGATCATATTCGCGCGTGCCCGACGACTTCAAACAAAAAAAAAGACGGGATGCCATTAAGATTGCGACGCGCCTGACGAGTGTGACATTCCTTGCCGAACCTGCAAATGGCATCAGGGATGAGGCGAAATTGATGGATGTATCGAAAATGGCAACATAATGTTATGCCGGATAATGCATCGATTTTTAAGCAATTATTATTGTTTCCTCTTTCGCGCGTTCTTCCGACGCGCCGCATTCGTCACATTCGGTCAAATATGACTAAATTAAACTGCGCAACTTCCCCGACGCTGACGAAACTTCGCTATGAATTAACAAAACGGCCAAACTTTGCCCACTCACACGGCTTGAAATCCCTTCAAAGTTTCGCAATCGTGCCCTCTTCCCTCTTCGAACGGCTGCCAAAAACTTTACACATCTTAAACATCTTCTTCAGATATGTCTGATTTGTTGGAAAAAAAAAAACTCAAGAACAAATCGATACGTGGAACATAAGGAAACGTAAACTAATGACTCCGGCGATCTCCAATACAAGATATGACAATGTAATTAAAATCACAGCCCAAACCCCATCACGGCAAAGCATGGAGCTGTAGGCCGATTCATCAACATTCATATAATATTTATATCGCCATTAAGCGCCAGCTCTGCATAATTGAAGTCGACGCTGTGTAATAATCAACTTACCTATATATGATTATCGGGGGTCGCTTGATAATAGCGCCCGCCGTTCGCAACTGATTAAATAAAGTGGCTGTTTGTACTGACAGCCGACATCCCGACATTTGTTTACGCAACGCCGCCGCCGGGCGCAGGCGTAATATTGCAATAATGACAAGACAATGACAGGAATATTTCTATTCGGACAAATGACGACGGCTGCTTTTTTATGTTTGATGTTGTTGTGACGTTGGTGAAGGCGCGGCGGCAACGTTCGTTTCTTAATGCGTTCGGCTCGCTTCGGAATAAAAGAGGCGGCGGCGATGGCAAAGCGCTGGGAAAGTTTGGAAATGGGTGTATGCACTGCACTACCGGCAGGGGGTGGGAGGTGAAATGCGGCCCGGGATATCATCATCGTTAATAATAGCGATTAGAGAGTGTAGCGTCGGAGCGAGGATCCAAACTTTCCGCGCGAGAAATGTTAATGATGGCCTTGGCAAAATGAGTACTCGGACTGGGGAATGGGGGGGTGGTATCAAAAAAGTTCGAGTTGAAGATTGTCTGTGATTTTAATAGGAGCGCGCAAACAGAGGGTTTTAAGTTTTAATTAATCTTTTAGGTTTTGTTTACTTTGCCAAAGTTTTTGCTTTCTTATATTTTCATGCCAATATCAACAAAAGATGATTGCAGAGAAAATTTGCAAGGAAGATTGCGCTATAGTTTTTTTTTGCTAACAAACAACTATTAAAAAGAGTGGTGTAGTAGCGGTGCAAGTTGAAACTGCAAATCTGGTTATAGAAATATTTTGGATGCAATTTTTATTTTGGGGAGTATTGCAAGGGGAAACTACCAATTTTAAAACGCCTTCAGGAAATATGAAGTTTTTCTAATGCGTTTGGAAAATTGAGTTAACATTTAAGGACGAATGATGGAGTTCCTCTTGCAAGTATTGCAGTTAGCATCTAAGAGTATATTACAAGTCATTTCCAACAAGTTAATAAGTTCTATCTTGAACGGGGCCACGGAGGCACGCGCTTAAAGAAATTTTAAAGTAGCAACAATGCATTTCAAGACAAATAATCACATCTCCATGGCCACCGAGATTTAATCTGAAAAAAGCAACGCAATGAAACGAAATCACAATCGATTTAAATGTATGTTTATTATTCAGGGTGTTAATAAAAGTACTTTACAGAGCTTGGTGAGTGAAAGAGGACATCAAAACAAGATGAAAAGTCCGATACACGAAGGTCCGATACACGAAGGTTCAATACTCAATGGTTCTCGAGATATACCTCTTTGAAAAATTTTATGCAGCTTAAATTTTGTATGCGATATTGCGTTATCTGGTTGTTTGACGAATAAATATGCATAGAATTGTGTGCTCTGACAATGCATGTTGTCAAATTGAGAGGAATAAACTGACAATTGCCGAAGATACAATAC
>JARJDQ010029063.1:0-11919 GCA_030264215.1 Geostiba sp. GC000077
TGAAATTTGAAATTGAAAGGCTTGATTAACTATTGTGAAACATCTATGCATTCCAAGTGCGAAGCACAATTGCACCAGCATGGGCCATGACAATACACAAGTCGCAGGGTGGTACATTTGATAAGATTGTTTACTAGTACTCAATTAATTTAATTTAAAATACTAAATTTTGGCTGCGCTCTTAACGCAAAGTCAACCTTACCATTTTTTGGTTATTTCAGAGTTGAAAATAATACAAAATATAACTCTCCTCGTTTGGCCACACGAGGTCATCAAAGTTGCAATTTTTATGTTACAAAATAAGAAAATTTTAACAAAATTCGTTCTTGTTCCATATAGCTACTATTCCTCCTACTCTTGTGCCAATGGATCAAAAATTTCAATTGGAATAGCTAACAAATTAAATAATCTTTCAATTACACCTGAAATTAAAATAAAAGAATAATTAGAATCAAAGTTGATAAAGAAATTTTAACGCTCACCCATAAAGAACAAATTACCTAGTTTTTCGCTAAATGTATTTCTTTCAAGGCCATCCCTGCCATTAAAGAATCACCTTGTATAATCAGTTCGTGAAAAATTGGTCCTCGAATGCATTTTTTTAGATAGAGTTTGGTGCTGAGCTGTAGAAACATGAAATTTTCATCATTTGAAACGACCAAGAAAAGCAAATGGGTAATCAGTTAAGTAGTTGACGCTGGGGATGAAACAATGTTTGGTACGATGTCGTAAATAACGTTCTTTTACCGTCAGAGAAGAGGCGTCCTCGACGTCGTTATGGGCTCGGGGGTGGTCGCCGCCATCGCCACCGCTGTCGCCGCTAGGAAATGTGGAAGCGGTCAAACGGCGACGAATGGCGACGAACGGCGGCTAGACGGTGGGATGTTAGCTGTACCCAACCGAGCAAATATACGCGCCACGCCGCCCGCTAACGAATGGCGGCCTCGTAGTTGCCGAGGATTAAATTTGATCAGTGTGGACATCGAGATTCATAGCGCCATTACGGCCATGATCTACGATCGCTTTTAGAGGGTAACTATACATTTCGTGCCTTCGCTCGCCGTCACTGTGTACATGTATTCGAAGGCCTGCGGTCCTTCGTACGCATCGCAATACAGGAGAAAGTCCGTCATGGCGCTCTCTCTCACACATACACCCACACACAGCCCCCAAACGAGCGGGCGCTCATTTCAAGCGGGAAGAAATGCTAGAAGCGCCAAGTGGGTGGGCAAGGGGAGCAAGGGTGGATAAGGGGGTACACTCTCTGATGCCCATGGAATGCTGCTATATGTTGGCTCCAGAAAGTGCCAAGAAAATATCATCGACGTACAACTTTTCCATGAGTTACGTAGTTGAAACGAGTTAAGAGTTAATGCGGCCCGAGTCCATGTGCTGCTTTAATGACAACAGAATGATCTCGCCAACGCCACCGCCGCGAACATTTTAAAATTTATATTATTTACTATTTTGACCTCGTTCTATCCGATACCGTATGCTGGGCCATAGAGGAGCAGTGCGCAAAACTTTTGATCGTTGTCGATGGGCATTATTCTTTGCGTCGCTTGTCATCACAATACATTCGCGGAGAAGATATGGTCGGTTATAGTTCGCCTATGATTTAAGCGCGGCTTAATGGGGCAATAAATACCGGCCATTTCAATACACGACAACGATCACAGAAGCGCAATACATTAAGAGGAAAGTGGAAATAGCCTAGGAGGCTAGGAATCAAGGAACCTATAGGACACGAAGCGCGCATCATCTCTTTCCGAGTGCGCGCGAATGTACCAAAGTGATGGGCTTTATGGGCTACATCTACATCGTGTAAGAGGACACGGGAAGCAGGCGAATACTTGTTTGCATTTGCTACCAAGCTCTTGGCTCCGCACAAGCGCGATTTTAAAGCTGCCAGTTAGACTATCCATAAATAATGCTGAGATATATGATCTAAGCATGAATCATTTCATAAATTTAGTTGTGTTGATGGTATATTAAAACAATTCAAATGTGGCGAAATCAGATGGAATCAAGAATCATATTCAATACTAGTTTAAAAAAAAATCTTTATAAGCACGTTGATATTTCCACAAGTCGCTTGCAATAAAATACAATGAACGAGTTTCATTTCATTTGCAGTTTGAAACCGTTAAAAATAATAACATAGTAAAGTTTAATAACATGTGCAAACTTTTGTCATTTTCAAATCTTTTAGATTAGCAAGCGTTAATAAATTAAACTTCTTTTTCGTGCTGAAAGTTTCTATTTTTCGCTCGTGGTTCTATTTCGCATGCATTTGCTTCCGCCATTGCACAGACCACAGTCTTTCAAAGTCCTTCGAGTTTTTTCTCTCGGCTGCGGCTCGCATCGTCGAGACGTTTTTGCGTCGTTTCGTGTACAATGTTCAGCAAGCAAAGCATTTTTTTCACGTTACCATTAACGTTTATGGATATAAGGAAAATTTAAAATGACTAAACTGACGATATTCTTTGCCTCGCGGCACATAACCTGAGGAGATTGCTGAATGCGTTGTGTTTGGTGTTTTTGTTGTCCTTAGTACGATCGATTCGTTATGAAGCAAGTTTCACATTTACATTTATTAAATTAGAAAGGGAATAGGTGACATTCCCATCCCACCCTGTACACTTTCTTTTTTTTGCGGATCGCCTTGAGGAATGCGAAATGTGGTGCGATGCTTGCGTGATAAGCGAAAACTGCACCGGAAAACGGCAAGCGAACCGCTGCAAAAGGGAAACGGAGAAAATTATAAAGGTAAGGACGTAGGAGAAATGTTAAATAAGTATTGATGTTGATGTGGCATCGGGTATAAGAAGTAACTTAGTCCTTGCGGCGACAGGGCGTTAGCCAGCTTTCGTCGCGCTACTTACCGCCCCTGCCGACGAAGGCCGTAGTTCCACACTTCAAGTTGTACGTGTATATATCGACGACACTTTTCCATCGTTCTATCGTTTTAGCCGGTGCCATTCAGATGGGAGTGCGGCGGGGCCAGGGGGGAAGGATGAAGAAAAAATAACATAGCAAAAACGCAGCGGTGGCAGCCGCGTTCGTTTCAGTTGGGGGCTCTGATGTTGTATGTATAGCGTCGGCGAAAAGTATGCATTTTGTTTGTCACCCGAGAGCGTCGTCGCCGTCGACGCTGGCGCGTCGTTGCCATCGTTCGATCGACGGCGGAGAGCGGCGCACACAACAGGACGAATACATAGTGCGGAATTATGAAAATGAATCTGCAGCCCCACGGAATTGTACAGTCGCATTCGGCTGAATCTAAAATCGCCGCGCTGCCACTCCGGCGGTGGTGCGCCGACATCTCAGCATCAACGGAGCACAAAACATGCGCCCCGATCGTGGCGGCAAAGGCTATCGAGCAAGTTATTCCGGGGCGCACTTTTAATGCGATCTCTCGGCGCTCCGACATTGACTGCGCGTCGTCCACAAAGTCCTGCGTCCTGCAGGGGCCAAGGATAGTTAGGAATTTTATTCGCATTTCTCACAGCCATCCAGATGAAATGTCAATGCATACCTACTTTTGCTACTTGCTTCCGGAAATAGCAAAATACATTGAAGCTCCTCACTCCCCAGACGAGCAGTGGGGAGATGATTAAATAAAAACGCAAAATAATTGCAAATTTATACCCTCAGCTGGGTAGCGTACGCAATCAACTTTCGGAAGCCGGGGAGGAGAGGGGGACGAAGTATTCCGCTGACGTTTCGGTGGTTCGGGGGATCGGGGTGCTGGTGGAGCTGGGTCGTGATGGATGTTGGGACAGCGACAGATAAACGCAAAACACATTGATTTAATGCCTTCGAATCGTAGTTTGTTCTCGAGGAATGACTTTCCTTTTGTAATTAGAGTTTTTCCTATTCTGTTTCGCCCCTCTCATCTTTTCGCGCTCCCGGTCCTGTGCTGCGTAGGGAAAGCGCGTCCGGGGGCTTTTACGCCCCATACGTTTTGCTCGCGTTCTCTCTCGCTCGGCGCGCTTTAGCGAATACGCTCTCGTTCGCGTGATTTAGATTTCGGTCGGGTTTGTTTTTACGACACTTTCCTTCCACTTCCACCGCGGACATACTTCAAACTAGACGCGACCATAAACACGGCGCGCAACAAAAAACTAATTTCGGGATGCAGCGCATTTCAAACGTGGTGTCAACCATCAGCCCTAGCACCGTGCACAATGAGGACGACCTCCGGAATACCGGAATGAATAATTAACTTAAACTTAATGCGACCTTTGGCAAAAACCAAACGAATTGGTCTTGACTCTTGATTTATTGTTGACCATGGGACCAACATAGTGCAGCTCATTTCACAACACTTTGTATGTCGAGAGAGTTCCTAGCAAAAGGTACGGAAGGCAATTTGATGTATAAACGAATTGCATTGAGGCGGCGAGAGAGTTGCCTTTATAGACTGACGTGCATTTGTCGGAAGAGATATCTGGTCGATCGAACACAATCAATCACATTTGTCAGGTATTCGAAAACGTTGAGAACGTAAGAAAAGCGAACGTCGAAATGTCGAACATTATACGCGAAGAGTTTCCGCGCTAGCCGAAAAAAACACGGGTTGGGAGGCGGGTGGAAGGGAGACGACAGTGACGGTTCGTCTCTCTAGAGCGCGATGCCGCACTGCCAGCAGCAGCGAAGGAGCGGAGAAAACATCACGGATGGAACTTCAAAGGACGATTGATTACTTGACAGTGATTGAAGGTTTGGTTGTCAAAACAGGTGCGTGAAATGCCATACATTATTTAAGTTCGGGAGTTTCGTGAACGTATTAGTAATACCTTCGCCCCCTTTGCTGTTTCGTACATGCGCCTGCGCTCTTTGAACGGAATTGATAGCTTTTCAAAAACGAGTGATATTCACCCGGGTCGCCGGGTCAAAAACATTATATTATACTGAGTGATTCCTAACTTTAAAATTATACTAATACCACTTTTTACACTCTTTGATGGAATGGAAAAAAATATGGATGGTATGCGAATTCTTTTCACACGATATTCCACCGTGAAGAGGAAGTTCGCTAAAAGAGTAAAAGTCGCACAGACATCTAGTGGGTGGCACAGGAGGCGCAGAGGTTTTAATATAATTTTACATTATTTGTTTGAGAGTGGTTCGAACCCTGCGACGACTGCGGCGGCGACGGCAGTTTGTACCATTCGCTGCGTCGGACCGTTGGACGATAATGAGTTGTTGAAATATAACAACAATAACCAGAGTGTTCTAATTAAACTCGATATTGCAAATTACTGCAATTACGCCGATAAAATAATTAAAGTAAATACAAGCTGGCAATAACTGCTCGGCACGCTCAGTCGGAAAATGCACGCGGGCACAAAGGGGATGACACCACGAAACGGCGGCGGCGGCGAAACATGCTGGAGCATCGTTATAGGACTACCGATTTTGCCTCTTGAATACGTAAACTATCTCTATGCATGTTACAATATATGATGTTGAGTTGTTGAGATATGGCAAAACCAGTGACAACACCACAATTTTCCTATTAAGAGATACAGTTTCAATTCAAAAAATTCAAATTGTTATCATTCCATTTTCCCACAGACCACATTGATAAGTTATAGCAATTCCAAAATGGTAAGTTTTTGTTTTGTATGTTTTGTGAGCGTACATTTAGCAATATAGTCGCAAAACGCAAATTATCATTTTCATTAAAACAATTAAATACGACAATAAGACCGGCACAACCAATAAAAGCTCGGGCAATAAGCGCAATCGCTTAGATATTCATTATAGGTGGACGCAATGAGGCAAAGCACGATGGGGCAAAGCTTGGGAGGAATTATGGAAATGGCGGGCATGGCGGGATATTGTAAAAAATTTTACAATATGCTAGCACCTAAATTTTCAGAATGGGAATGACCATAAGCGCCGACGACGGCCGTCGCGGGGCGATACCAAAATGCAAAATATCAGGATCATTGCTAAGGGGAGCGCGTGCACTGGAGGCCTGGAGTGCCACCCTGTAGTTGGAACTAAAAACTTTGATAGCCACTCAAACGCGCCCCTCCCCCGGTCCCCCATTCTCTCTCCCGAAACGTTACAAAGAGGGCAGTACTCAAACGCATGTGTAACATTGTATATTCATATTGGAGTTTTGTGCGCGAGCAGTGATTCTGCCAACGCCATACATGTAAATGCATCGGCAGCGGGCGATGGTAATTATGGGTGGCTTTCGTAATATCAGAAGTAATTTAACTGCCTGCTCTGTCCAGTGAATTTTCACTAACGCGAAGAGTTCCACCGTTCTCTACGCTGGGCGCGTTAACTGCTTGCAGTCGTTACCGCGAACACGTATACCCCCACCCGCCCACAGTCCATGGTTAATTTTTGTCAACTACAATTTTGTTTATTACCTTTTTCCTATTTCCTAGCGCTGGGTGTGCCGCGTGCAGTTTTATCGCGTCTGTCTGCGCCCCCTCGACCGCCGCGGCGATTACGGGGCGCGTTTTCCTCACTTGGTGTGTCCGACATCGTTTGCTCCACTTGCCGCCATCCGGAAGCAGGGAACTAGTGCTGCTGCTGAGCATGGGGAGGCAAGGATGAAATCGACGACGAAACGTAGAAAATCATAAAAACATAGGAATAATCAACGATTCCGGTCAACAGACCTGCTTCTACAATAGTACAATTTCGAACCGGCAATCAAGAATATTTATATTCTGGGGAAGCTGTCAACCGCCAACAAAGGGATCTATTTAATAATTAGTTGTGCACAAGTGCACTCGGTTTGGTGCAGATCTAACGTAAACTAATTTCGAATGTTCGTCTCTCGGTCTCTCGGTCTCTCCTAACCTGTGTGGCATAGAATTTAATGCTGTGAAATACTGCTGTGAAATCGTAAACAAACAGCCAATTAATATTGTTGGATTAATTTGTTGTGCACACACTAACGAAAAATACCACAACGTCCATCGCCAATCTAATGAACTATCCCCTGAACTTGTTTGCTAATTTGTCGACAGAAACATTTAATTAGAACCCCGCACTGCCAAAGTTTGTTTTCGCTTTGGTAGATGGGCTTAAATTTCGCCGGGCCATTTATCATACGACTTTAAAAACGGATACCTTTCGGAAGACTCGGCCAGATTAAGCAGAGTGCTGCGAACGGTGGCAATCGATTAGATCGGAAAGAAAGGTGAGTGTATATCGTTGATTGCGAAGCGGGCAATAAACCATTCCATTTTCGCCGTCGTTATATTTATGTGCTCAATAGGTAGATGTGTGTGGTGGCGGCGCAAACTAGAAGTTATAGACGCGGCGTGCGCGTCGGCGGGCGATGAATGAGAGCGGCCGGGGCACCACTAGGTGGTACCCGAGGGAGACGGCCGGCGAGACCGACCACAGTCCATCCACGGCGGCGGATGGCTCCCGAAGGACGTCTACTTCTTAGGCAACCGTCGCAAAATAACGCAGATTAATTATAGCTGTCATCCTCTGTTATTTCAGTATGGATAAACGATATTTAACAATTAATGCTGACAGCTAGCTCTTAATGCTGCTCTTTCATTTTCCATGTATACCTGCAGAGCCTCCCCGCAGCATCCAACTAATTATTCCTGTAATTGGATTATGGTATTTTTGTTTTGTTTACATCGTGTTTACTTTTCTCACCGCAGCGCTGAGATTTCACACGTAACAAATGACGAAGGATGAAAGGGTGGTTTTAGGCAGATGAAGAGTAACGTTTGGCAGTGGGTCGGTGATGGGTTGGCGGATTAGCCGCCCGTTGTCAGTCGGCAAATTGAGATGGAAGCGTGAAGGGATTCGGGAGCGTCCGCACCGAGGGCAACTCGGGCTCTGTGCACTGGATGCAAGAGTCGCCCTTTCAATCTGCGCCTCATAAAGCTGTTGTAAGTCAGTCAACAGACGTCTTCAACACCCCAGGCGTTTTGCCCCGTACGCGCGTTCGCACCCACCAAATGCACTATGCCGCGACCGCAAAGCCGCCGCGAACAGGCTTGCAGGAAAGAAGGGAGCAAGCCTTCGTGCAAAGCAAGGAAGAAGTGAGAGCACCGGAGGAGAGCCGGGTTTGGAACAAGACTAATGATCTTGAGCGTTGAGTGTTGCACCACCGCGATGATGGTCCCAAATGTGTTATGAATTATGCAAACATGTTTGGCTAACGATTACATATAGAAGCGCGACTATTATCGGCTACACGGCGGCTAGTATTCTTTAAACGCTCAATTATATTCTCATTAATCACCACGGCAGATGTAGGTTGCCCAACAAACAGTAATGTTGGTATGCGGAATGCGGGTGGAGGCGCTGGGAAACTCATTTCGACAATGCAGAGATTACCAAAAAAAAATCCTCTCCGCGTTTCAAAGAAAGTTTTCGGGTGAAAAGTGGAAAATCTGATTAAATTGCGTCGACCCTCTTACTCAACACGTGAAAGGGTGCACAATTGGTGTTGAAGGAGTGTTGCTTTCGAGTAGTTGGTCGAGGCATAGCAAGTTGACGTGACTCCGCCACTCCTCGAATTGATCTGTTATCGCCCGGCACAGATGTATATATGCGGGCGCGCGACGACGAGGAAAATTGGCTGCTTTATTCCGGAGCGTCGCTCGGACGTCGGGCGCCGCCACCGGCGGGCGGCCGCATGCTGGCTGTGGCGCATCACTCGTGGCCGGGTCCACTCTTCCGCAGATTGAATTCGACCACTTCACCTCCATTCTAAGAAGGGTCTCCGACTCTCCGCCAGTCTCCAGCCTTACACCATGTCCGACTCCTTCAAGCGCAATCCTGCAATGTGCGCCATCCAATGTTTGTAATTTCACGTTTTCCAACGTCCACCGTCACTAAAACGGTCGTCAGTGACCTCTGACGTAAAGGGATTGTGTATGTTAATCGAATTTTCAGCACCTGCGCCTTTCCTGTAGAAGAAGGATATAGTCACTTCACATTTAGAATTTTTCTTATCTAATGCATATATATAGTAAAAAGGGAAGTTTTTGCTCTTCATCCTGAGTCCTTACTTACATCACCTACAGGGACGATTAATGCAACTAAGTCCAAAACGCCAGTGTGGTTCGGTCCGCAGTGACGGTGACAATAACTTTTCATGCGTTGTCGTGTGGCGTGTTATGCGGTGATGTCTGTTTTGAAGGGCGGCTTTATGGCAACGACGGCTGCCGAAGTGCTTTTACGTTGACTTGATGTGGTTGCAGTTTACGAGCGGGGCTTTTCGTCGCCCGTCGTCCTGCGGATGGGCCGGAGGGCGCTGATGATGGCCGATCGCAGGTGTTGAATGGTCGGATGCCATTAACGGCGCGCCGTTTCTTCACACCCAGAGTGCCGTTTTACTTATGTAGGAAACCCTCGGCGTTAAACACGTGGAATACGGCCGTCAAGACGACGAAGATGTGCCGCACGCGGCGTTTATTTATTAAGATTAACCAACCATCAAAAATGAAATACGCTAATGACATTTTCATATGCATAATTTATCGGCGGGCCCTCACTCCCCAGAGTTGAAAATTATTAGAGGAGAGGAAAATTTCGGTTTAATGCGACCGCAGTGACGCGGCGCCGGCGATCGAATTTGTTAAGTGGTTAAGCGTGTGATACCCGATGCGAGCACATTTGACGTCCGCTCATTCATGTGGCAAGCGCAGAGAACGCAAAATGATAATGAGAAAAACCGCAACGCGCAAACATCGCATTTGCTAGCGTGCCTAGCGTCATGACTCATGGCGGATGCGACGACATGATGGCGATTGTTTGTGGCGTTTTTGGTTAATTTTGCGTGGAGCACTGTCGCCGTCGTTGCTGTACATGAAATATTCCAACAAAATGCGGACATATTCAATATAGAAATAGACCAATCGACTGACTGTTTCTGTTTGACAAGAAAAAGCGCTACTGCAAATGACTCGTTGGGTCTGTGGTCTGGCTGGGTCTGGTAGGAGTGACAATTGAACAGCATTGTGGGAATCCTCGGGGAGACGGGGAGATTTCTGTTGACGGAGGGCACGTGCCTGTTTGCGGTTGCGATTACGCCAGGTAGAAACACGTATGGTCTGTTAGCAGTCGCTGGGTGGAAGATGTCTTTCTGGCGCGGTGTTAGCATATCAACCGACACTCGGGATGCCATTGACGACGGAGATGGTGGCGGCGGCGAGGCGTGCAATTCACGTTCGGCGAGTCGGTACACTAGCGGGTGGAATACGCTCGTTTTAAACGGTGGGGCCGCGCTCGGGCTTTCCCATGCCTGTAAAACGTCGTCGACGTTTCGCAGGCGGCGGCGGCGGGCGTCGGCAACAGGTCGCAGCCCGGATGCACTGTTTGCGCAATCATCCATCAATGTTCCGAATGTCGGGCCTCGGCGCTCGCCTGCCTGCTGCCTGCCTGCCACGCTCCCGCGGCAGGCATACGCACACGTCGGGGAGAGAGCGAGCCGGGCGCGAGGCGCGAACAACCGCCCTGCGTTTTGGTAGCGGATGCGAATTTACTACGTATTTGAGTGTTTGTATTGTTGGATCAGTGACTCGTGTCGGTGCCTCGGTGCTCCATTTATCAGATTTAACACAGCTTTTTGAATTCTCGACCACTTTATAAAACACTCGTCTCGCCGTCACCACTTGCGAGCTCTTCTCGATGTGTATTTATTATGCGATGAACCTTTTATCCGCAGACTTATTCAAATCTGCGAGGTCAATATTTACACCTCGCGATTATATCATATTGTTGAACCTTAAGAATACAGTTTTTACGTTTTTTAAAAACTTTCTATAGGGGCGGATACAATAAGCATAGTCGTTATTTCTTCCTGGTTAGTTCCGATTTACCCGCTTTAAGAGAAAAGAACGCAAAGGTCGTAAACAAGCATCTAAAGGAAAACCCAGCTAGCACGAAATCGTGGATTTGCGCGTGAACAATGGGGCACGAATGCGTCGTCGCGCACATGCTCCATGGATGGCTCCATGCGAACGCGCCAAAAACGGTAATCTGGCCAAAGTTATTAGTCCGGCAATTAAAAGGCTTTGCTTATATTATAGTCGGTGGGGTTTGAGCCGTCAGGCGTTCGTCCCCGTCTATATTTTGGAGAGGCTTTCGCTCCCGTGGCACATTCGCGCGCGTCTTCGTATTACCACTGTCGCTCGTCTCACGTACGGGGGGCGGCTGTGCGGCGGTACGGCAGTGGCGGCGGCGGCGAGCCACGTCGGGAGCGCTTCACTCGGCTGCTTTGGCGGCTGCCAAGCGTCGTGCCGAACGGCGCCGACTTAGCCGCAGTCAAACGTCCTAGGAGACATTAGGACTAAACTGGGAATATATTACGGCCACCCTTTCCCGGCTACAATATACATAAATTAAGTTGATATCTCCTTAATACGCTTCTCTCGCTGCCACATACCCTCATTTCGCCATCAAGTACAACGACTTTATGGAGACGTACGACGACTGAGATTAATCTGGATGGCGGCGAATCGCATATCGGTGGAAGGTGCCTTTGCACATGAGCCGTGCAAAGATTTACCAATTTCAGACATTGTTCGTATGTGGTTTGCGTTGGTTTAATTCTCTTCCCCAAACATATATGCAGAGAATACGAAAAATTACCATAGTACATAGTATATGTGATTTTTCACGAAATCGGCACTAAAGGAGCTTTTCTATGCCTAGGCATTAAAATAAAACAAAAGAGCAACAAACGAAAGAGATAAGAAAAGCAATCAACAACAATCGCTCGGCGGCGCGCTCAACAATTTATGTTTTTATGTTTATCTTTGGATTCCCTCTACACTGTCCTTGTGTGGTCACGCGATCTGCATATGTAATTCACTCAGACTCAGACTGTGCATGTCAGACTCCAGTCTGCCGTTCACAATTAAATAATTTATTAACTTAACTAATTTCAATTTCGAAATCGTTTAG
>JARJDQ010029071.1:0-18815 GCA_030264215.1 Geostiba sp. GC000077
GCATGCATAGACTCAGTCAGAGTGAATTACATACGCACATCGCGTGACCACACTACGAAAGAAGGAGGTGGAGTAATGGAAAAATAAACAAAAGCGCTGAGCGCGAGTTGTTGATTGCTTTTCTTATCTCATTCGTTTTTTGCTCTTTTGTTTTACTTTAATGCCTAGGCATAGAAAAGCTACTTTAGTGCCGAATTTTTTGCTTTTAATGCCGATTTTAGTTAACCTTAATGCCGATTTCAGAAAAAAATATGTATCGAAATAAAGACGTTTGTGAGGGGGCAGCGTGGCTTACCCCTGAGTGTCGGGGTGCGTTGCAGAGCGCATCTCGCGTCGGAATTTATCGAGCGCACCGAATTATAGCCTGGCGAGGCACAATTCGAACGCAATACATCTCATAATGGACCGTATGCGTATTGCGCGAGGCAGGCGCTTCGGGTGAGCGTATTTTATGGCCTGTCAAACAAGGGCGGCGAATGCATGAGCGCCGCCGCGCTCGGTCGCGATTTCCACCCACCCGCCACCCCCCAGCGGCTTCACGCGCCGGCTCGCTATTTGTATAACGCATTGTTATATTGTGTGTTTGTGTTTAAGCGCTCGAAGAGAAGAGGGTCCGCCGCCGCCCGCCGTGTGTGCAATTATTCAAATCGCGCGCGCGCGCACATACTTGGCCGCCGCCCCCCCGACACCCAGCGAGCCGAGGTCCGCAGCGGTCTCTATTAGTCTTCTTGTATTGAGATCTAGATGGATCACCCGAACGCGATCCCCTTCACTCTTCAGAACCAATACGTTTAAATAACAATATATGCCAATACGCGTCCCCCACAATCCAAGAGGGCCGCAGCCCCGTGACTGATAGTGACGTTGTGACGAATTTACATTATGCAAATTGGCTTGTTATACGCACTTCATAAGAAAGCGCCGCCGGCCTGCTATTATCTACGCCTTCAGCTTGATAAATCAATCCGCGCGTTGTTACGATCCTCTTTTCCAACAATCGCACCCCTAGGGCTCATCTCCCCCCAAAAAAAGAAAAAAACTACGAATGGTACAATCTCGAACTCACATGCATGGTGCGAGGTCGCATAACAATGTACTCGTGAACTGTGAACAGTGATGAATGTCTATATTTAGCGGACGCTTCCAACTTTTCAGTGCCAGTGACAGTGACTCAACGCTGCAACGACGATTGGTTTACCTAAAAAACCACTCATTGATACTAGGCATTTGAAGGAAGATGAAGGCCCCATGAAGAGAAGACAAGTCAATCTTAAACCTCATTCATGCCGTAATGCTCACTTGTCATGCATGCAAATAACCAGAACCTATTCAACTAAATTGTTGCAATTCTAAAGAGTCAAGGCTAAAGGGTAAGTAAATGATCTTGTAACTAAATGTTGAACACACCAGAAACTTGTACCATTCGTAGTTCGCGCGCGGCTCTTGAATCAACGCGATGCGTTTTTCCTTGTCCTTGGCTTATCCAGTGCTCGGTGCTCAGATGTGTATACAACAACCGATCCTTTCCTAACCCTGCTACTCTTACGCAAGCCTGGCGAACTAGGGGGGAGGGGGGCGGCTTGACGTGACTGATGTGCCCTGACGCGCCTTGAGTTGACGCGGGCGTCCAACTCGGAGCGTGGAGTTTGCGTAACTGCAAACTGCCTCGTGTCGCTTCTTTTTTCATGTCCTCGGCCGTGCTCAGTACTGGGTGCCCTGCCGCCCCCCTTCCCTCCTTCCCACCAAACCCCACTCGTTGACAATGAATGGTATGAATGGTACAAGTTTCGTGTAGAACACACGCTTGTTTTGCAGCGGCGCTGCTAAATGAGCGCTGATTAAATATACGAAACGGGGCGCGATGACACGGGGATGCAAAATGAGAAGCAGGTTTTCTTCTTCTGCTTCTTGGTTGTCGAGGGAACGGGGAAGGGGGGTATGGGTATGGTGGAAGTTAATTTCCGCATTTTTACATTTCAATTTCCACTATGTTTCTTGCCGCCGCCGCACTTCATTCCGATTCGGGCGCTTCGGTTCGGGTCTCAATGCTTGGTTCGAATAAATAAATCTCCCGAATTTGCAAGCCGGGTAACCACCGCATGAGCGCAAAAAAGCCCATCGCACGCTCGCACGAAACAAACCCCTGTTTTACTCGCGCAAACAGACGCCCCGCAAAAAGAGGAGCGCAGCCACCGCCGCCGCATGAAAGGCGGAAGCGCCGGCGCGCAATAAAAATGCTAAAATAGTAAAATCTTAAATTCAAATTCGTATCGGTCGAGTCATGCGCACGCTTCAATAATTTATCGTCCGCCCGTTTACTCAATTCTCAATTTTCTTGGCGCTGTTCTTGCGCACATTAGAAAAGTTCTGGGTGGGATCGGAAGAAAGGGTGTGCGTTGGGATAATTATAAAATAGGCGTAATTAGTTCGCAAATAAATAATAAATGTCCGGTCGTCGGCGACGGTTTTGTGTGCGGATTGAATCCAACGCCCTGCGGCGGCGGCGGTAACGGGTTTTCGGTGTGGCTCTCTCAATGCCCCTCGGTTTGTTCGGCTGCCGAGCATAAAGGTGGATTGAAGCACCACAATGACAACGGGCCGACGGGGGCGGGCGCGCGCCGCAAACGGATTTTAATTCAAATTATGTACGGCTCGTTATATTATGAAATCTGTTCGAGTTCAGTTCATGAGCGCGCGCGCGCCTCCGCGCCGAATTTCCATAAAACTGTCGTAATCATTAATTCAAAAACGGAGCCGAGGCCCCGAAAGTCGAAAGTCGAAGCCAGCCCGCCGCGCCCGGACGGCAATTATGTCGAATCTGATCCAGCGTGCTTTAAGGACCCGTGGTGGCCCGCCACCCAAGTCTCGCGCGACTTTCAAATTTATAAGCCCGAATTTTAATATCTTCCAAAAACCTTGAATAAATAATACACTGGCTACTCTGCTGTGCCCCTTATTTTCTTCGCGGAGTGTTTGAAATTAAGAATTTGATTAATCCGTGTTCATCGTCGCGCATCTACGCAGTAGTTTGCCTTAGAGCGCGTATCGATTCCCACCCTCGGCGAGTGTTTCAAAGCGGCGTTGAAAGCCGCCTCCGTCCGGCGGCGCACGCTTTCAATCAGACCCCACTTGCGCCCTACCGTCTTTTCAGCGTGAAATCGTTCGAAAAGACGACTTGTTGGCCCCTTTCTTCGGCGCACTCGGATAAAGCGTTGCAGGTGAAATACGTGTTGCCATTATTTAAGCTACATACATCAGCCAGGCATCTATGCCGTGGGGGGCGCAAGAACGCGCGTGCGGCCGGATTCATACACCCACAAGTCGCAAAAAAAAAAAGCTTCGCCAGAGAGAGGAAAGCGTTTCGGCACGGCGCGCGTGTCCCAGGGTACATTAGCCAAGGCGGAGAAGAAAACGAAGAAAATGGGAATGTCGCCTGATGGACTGTGACTTTTGCTTAATCGTTCGCGATTTATTCCTAACGACACCGCGCCAGCTTTCGGTTTGCCATTGCCGACCGGCGCGCGCGCTCTCAAAAAGAATGGCATCGCGGCGCCAAATAAAGCGGAAAAAAGCGATCCGCAAACGTCCGACGGGCGCACGCAAAAAAATATATATTATTGTGGCGCGAGTGGTAAATTTGAGTCCTCCTCGGCGACGGGCGACGAGTGAAAAGCAGGGCTGCGTGTGCCCTCTCGAGATGTGCGCCGTATTTATTGTTTGTCACAAATCACCCCTCCCGACGACGGGGCGACCTTTAGCTCCGCGCTGCGCCGCCGCCGGCCGCTTTTCGCCTTCGGCAGATAACTTCTGCGCAAAGAAAACCGTCTCATTTGTCAAATATTATACGGCGGCGACGAGCAATAGAAATGCCCCGAAAAAAGGCCAGATTTTGGCGCTCGAGCGCGCAGATTTCGAACCTCCTCCTATTTGTTAAGGGCAAATGATTTCGCAAACGAAAAACTTTGGTATTACGCGCATATTAGTTTTTATCGGCGATGAAAAATCGCTCACCAACTCTTAAACGCTCCAAACCGAATTTATCGCCGCGCAGAATCTTCCTGTAAAACAAAAGCAATTAACCTATATTTGCTCATTTTTTTCTTGTTCCTTTTTTTTTTGAAACTCTAACTCGACGTCCACCTTCTTCTGAGGATGCCTGATTTTTAGGCCTCTACAAAGTAAAAGCTTTCAGGAGCCTGGGGTCCCTGGGTATTGAGTTTCAATTTGTCGTTCATCATTAATATCGCGTGCAAACATCTCAGGATGCCATTAATGAATCGCGTTTTGACTGTCGTCAGTTGAGGTCGTCGTAATTTAACACCGCATCTTTCTTTTTGTAGGCATTAACGGCGATCCCCACCTACGCGACCAAGACATGCTGACGGACGAGCGCGTGCCCGTGTTCCTGACTTCCGGCCAAACCTATCGCATCGCCATTGGCAGCACTGTCATCCTGCCCTGCAAAATCAACGATCCCGGTAAGTACTTTTTGAATCTCTATTGACTTCTCAGGGTAGGGCAACGATTAATTAACACTGGATGTGTGTTTGCTCGAGCAGGCAGCTTTGTTCTGGTTTGGAAGCGCGGCATAGCTGTGTTGACTGCCGGTGCTGTGAAGGTAACGCCCGATCCTCGCGTGAGCCTCCTGCAATGGACCCCGAACAATGGCGCCCCGGACATTCCTGGACTATCCAACGGCGGTAGCTACTCGCTGGAGCTGAAGAACGTGCGACCGCAGGACGCGGGAGATTATGTCTGCCAGGTCGGGTCCATCGAGCCCAAGGAGATTACGCATACTCTGGAGAT
This sequence comes from Geostiba sp. GC000077, assembly GCA_030264215.1. Lineage (NCBI taxonomy): Eukaryota > Metazoa > Arthropoda > Insecta > Coleoptera > Staphylinidae > Geostiba > Geostiba sp. GC000077. The sequence goes on from JARJDQ010029071.1 coordinate 4,807, forward strand.
CTTAGGTTTGTGCCGCTTTGTGTGGGGCCGGGACGACTTCTCCCCCAAATTTTGGGAATGTACTTGAGACAAAAAGGTCATGACCAACTAGTCTCCCGGGCTGCCAGGTACAATTTTGGGGTATGGTCGAGTTGGTTCTAGGTGAATTCAACGTCCACAATTCACCGCCATAATAATCACATCTTCCCTCTTGGAACCAGGGAGGTTGATAGACTAGGGGTTCTCTACTAGGGGAGCCAAGGGAGCTAAGGGGGTTGATTGACCAGGGGGGAGTAGATAAACCAAGAGGTTAATTAACAGTATGTTGATTTCATTTGGTTGTGATGGTCATGACGATTTATGGGCCTCAGGTAAAATTTGTTATCTTTGGATACAAGTTGGGCAAGCCTGGAGAGAAGCCGGTCACGAAGAGTTTTACTTGACTCTCACGGGAAAGATATCGGCTCCGTCGGATAGACCAGGGGGTGTTGATAGACCAGGGGGTTAATTAATAGTATGTAGGTTCTAACGGTCATGACGATTTTTGGACGTCAGGTAAAATTTGTAATCTTTGGAGAGAAGTCGGGCAAGCCCCTGGAGAGAAGTCGGTCAGGAACATTTTTACCTGACTCTCATGGCAAAGATATCGCCTCCGCCGTTTGTGTGTCGTGGGGAGGATGCTGATGATTAACGCGTCTTGTTTCCACCACGCAGTGCCGCCGCGCATCCATCACGTGTCGCATCTGGCCCCCTTCGAGGTGCTGCAGGGCGCCACCGTGAAGATGGAGTGCCGCGCGTCGGGCAACCCGGTGCCGGCAATCGCCTGGATCCGCAAGAACGGCGCGCTCCCAAGCGGTGAGCGCACCGTCTCCGGCATGTCTCTGGTCATCCAACACGCCGACCGTCACGCCACCGGCGTCTACCAGTGCTCCGCGGACAACGGCGTTGGCCAGGCGGACGTCAAGCAGATCACTCTGACCGTACTGTGTAAGGCTCAGAATCACTTGGCTCCCCCTTTACTCTTGCTGTCACTTCCGTTGTCTTCTATAGTTGCACCGGAAATCGAGGCAGAGCGCGGCTCCGTGCATTCGGGCATCGGCTTGGAGGCGCAGCTCGTCTGCAACGTCTTCTCCGAGCCGGAAGCCAACGTGATTTGGTACAAGGGCTCCACCCAGCTGGGCACCACCGAGCGCCACGCTTCCCACACCCACGGCAATCGCTACTCCTTTATCATTCGCAACGTCACCTCCGAGGACTTCGGCAATTACAGGTAACATTCGCGTCACGCGCCGAAAGAAAAAGGTCTTACATCGAGTTAACGCAATTACAGTTGTGTCGCGAACAACGTTCACGGCCGTGCTCGTGGACACGTTGCCCTCACTGGCATCGCCTCCGCCGCCCAGTTCGAGTCGCCGATCATCAGCGATGAGAAGGACACCTACAACATCTCCTGGTACGTCAACAGCCACGCCGCCATTCTGGAATACCGTCTGCTCTATAGACAAGTCCCGATGCACCGCCGCAAGACCCACGAGCAAGGCTCATCCTTCGGCACCTCCATCGTATTTGGTACAGTCAAGACCAGCCATGATGCTTCCGGCAACGGTAACGGTAACGGTAATGCCAACGGCAACGGTAACGGCAACGGCAATGGAAACGGTAATGGAAACGGCAACATCAACGGCAACGCTCGCGGAACCCAAATCCCATCATTCAAGACCGACTGGGCCAGTGTGATCATTCCCGGTGCCGGCGTCCGCAGCCCGTCAATGCACATCCCTCCGCCATACCCAGCCGTCACTCGTCAGAAGATGTGGTACGTCATCAAAGCACTTCTCCCGGGCACCCAGTACGAGGCACGCGTGCAGGCTAGGAACCGCTATGGATGGAACAAGATCAGCCAGAACTACCATTTCTCCACCCGAAGCAATGGTAACACAAGCCCACGGGCACAGTCCCACAGGTACTAATCACTACCACGGTGTCGTCCCATTCTATGTCCACAGATAACGAAAACTTGGTCGAACCCTCCGCCCAGCCAGCAGTCTACGGAAGCAACCAAAACTCACTCCTGAACAATGGCGACGTCCCGGCAATGTGCTTCAATCTGCTCGTCCTGGCCTTCTTTGTCATGTACGCGATCTAAATCCATCTGGCACCGCGGTGGACGTAGACGGTAAGACAGCGCTGCCAGTGTGGCACCTCCATTCATGCGCTTAACACTCAACAACCCGACATCAACCTCCCACAACCACGCAACGCCTAAACACGCACGGCGCCCGACGGTCGATGGATCGCCTGGCGCCACACCATATGAACAACAAACCTCCACACAGCCCACCCAAAACCCCCAACACACCACGCTAAATATAAACAGTAAACAAGTCTTGCCGTCGGCGTCGACCGCACGATACACACCGGAACACACCGAAGCAACAAAGTCATACGGCTCTTATCTTATTCGATTTCATGTGGTAATTGTACGTCTACGTCGATAACGGCTCGCACGCGGGCCGTTTCGACAAAGTGATTAATGTCCCTGTCCCCCTGGCCACCTGACCACTCCACTCAAACCCCCATACCTATAAACCCCCATACCCCCATACCCCTATCCTTCGCACCCCTCCCCATTCTCCCACTCCAGAAAGAATCATTCGTAAAGAGAGGTATAGAAAATGGTATGCAAAGCTAGGAAAAATTACGAAGATGAAAAATTATAAAAGCATACAAAGGCATAGAAAAAATGCGAAAAGAGAAGGAAAAAAAAGAGAAATATGAAGTTATCTGTTGATCGGAAGGGTTTTATTGATGAGCGACGCACGCGAAGGAAGCGAGGGCCGCAAGGCCTGCGAGGGTGGCACCACCAACAGTGAGCGCTGACATTTTAAATATTAAATTTTAATAAAACAATAAAAGAAGTCTATTGTCTCATCGATGTGTAGAATTAATTATTGAGCAAAGTGCATTGCTCGTTTTCATTGTATTGATTGATAGATCTGTGCGATACGTTGACGACGCGAGCCGGAGGGCGAGGAACGGTTTATTTTTTTCAACGCAAAACACACCGCACACAAACCACACGAAGCACACACGCATACATACAGACACGATACACAAACATACCATGATATACGTTTATTTTCAATTACCAATAGTAAGATATATGTAATGTCATATCAATATTTTCATCGTTCTAAATGTACTTGGGCAGTACGTGGAGATTGTGACGCAAAGAAATGCGATTTGTGTATTTGTGTTTAAACGCTACCGTATATGTGTTTGATGGCATAAATATCTCCCCCAAACAATCCACCCACCCCACACCACCGCCACGTTCCTTCAAAATTTTTGGGAAAACACAAGCAGAGGTCACAAAACGCTACCAAGAGAGATACGAACAACACACGAACGAAAAAAAACAGACAAAATGTGAACGCGCTTTTTTCGGCTTTGCACAATTTATATATAAAAATGAGACGAGGGAAAGAGCGAAATTTAAGAAAAAGAGAAAACAAACAAAAATTATATAAAGAAGAAAATATTGACAAAAAAAATTATAAAGATACCTATTATTAGTTTCTTCGTTTAGGCAAAAATTTAAACAAAGTATATACAGAGAAAAACAATCGGCAGTTTGTAATTAAGAGAAATATTAGATATTGTACGAAATTTAACAGATACGGAGTCTAATCGCAACAATTGATGGTGGACGCGCCGAGGAATTATCATGCGAACCGAACAAAAAAGAAACTAATTTTAATTTTTTGCTAGAAATTATAAACTATTCGATTTGATTTTATTATTGGGTAAATACGTAATTTGATAAATGTACATAAAGACTGATATTAACTATTTTTATATAAGAAGGTGCAATAATATTAAGGCCATTACCATTCGATTAATTCTAACATCGGATTAAGAACTAAAAAAGGCAGCACAGCACACACACACATAACGAGTCGTGATCGCGCTACGTTTCATCTATTCTGGCCAATTTCAAATGAAAGCTAACCAGGGCGCGCGCACGATCCTAGTCGAGTCGAATCGAATGGCACTTCGACGTGTTAGAATGAAAATAGATATGAAATAGTAAAGAGAAGGGTCGCGAATTGATGATCAACTGACCACCGGAATTGCTGGCTTGTAGTAGGTACTAATTATTAAAAGCGGGGTCCCCCAAAACGTAAATGTAACACTCACCCACCCGAAGCAAACAATGAAGACAAAGAGGACGAGACATTTGAAGAAACTAACAAAACACACACACAAAAAATACAAAAAAAATAAAAAAACCCAACCCTATAACTATAATCAATTGATGATCAATTAGGCGCATTGTCAATGTATTATGATTACGATTAACTTATCGACTTATGGAAATGCACTGGTCTACGGACAACATTGAGGGGACAGCTTTTAATTTCTTCTCCCATCTTCGTGAATGTGATTCAACTGCACACCTGTAACTGTAATCGATATTAATATATTAAAGAAAAAAAAAATGTACTGTATAAGTGTACCCGCTAAGGAATGCTGTGTTGTGAGTTGTGAGGTTGAGGTACGGAGGACGGGAGGGAGGTAACAGAGGACCGTAGGCCAGTGTTGTTAATGGATTAATTATCCGTACAAGATGTGTATAAGTGATGTAAATAAAGCTTATCCCAAAAAAATAATGGCGTGTTTTTATTCGGTGCGTCCGATGATGATCAAGTTTATTTTCAGGCTTGCTTTCAGGATTACAGTGCGCGGTGGGAAACGAGTGTGTTAACAATTTTTCGCCTCTTTAATTTGCGATCGGTTGTTATCAGCGTTGGTAGTAGCGGAGCGGATACGGCGGGAAATGGAAAAACGCTTTCACAATTTTTAATTTCCACTAGCAGCAACAGCGCGCGCTTTGGGTGCAATCCCGGCTATCTGCATAGCGCTTTGAACGGTTTTGGTTGGAGATATTAGCGCTTCGATTATCGCCCCCCTGCTGCCAACGCCGCAATCGTCCATGGAGCGAACCATGTGTGAATATAGGCAGATCGATTTTTATCTTTGTGCGATGGTACGAAGAAGTTTCGCGTTAACAGTGTTTGATTGTGCTTTCGCAGGCGCCAGTGCTTTCGATATTTACACATTTAATCTTGTTCTGCGCTGGAATGGTGGACCAAAGGTAAGTTTTATAAATTGTTAAAGATTTTAACACGAACTAGTTTTAACTAGTTTTAAACATATCAAAATGTTAAAGTATTTTGGAATGGCTGAAAGTCTTGTAGAAGGCACAAGTAAAATCGTATTTACTTCTGTAACGTGTGTAAAGTAATGGAAAGTGCCAAGAACATTATTGGTGGTTGAAACATTGAACTTTGAACCAAAAGGCAGAAGTTTATAAACTATCCCAAGTTGAAATTGTTATAAATTTGCGAATGAAGAAGAATGTGCAAATAATGGAAATGTGTAGAGGCTTGTTTGCTTGTCAGCTTGTTGCGTCGTTCATAAATTAAAAGCAAAGAAGCGAGCACAATAGGGCGCGCGTTACTTGAGCAGGCAGAGCGCGTGTGCCGCCGCCCCCGTAATAGGGAATTTTAAATAATTCCCTGTGTGATTATGCGGATATTACAGTTATTATATTCCGCGGCGTCCGCCCACTGCATCGTAAAATATATAACAAATATTTTATGCATGGACGCGTCACTAGAACAAGTATTAGCTCCGTCACACCGGCGAATGGTGCGCGTGTAGTGGCAGTCGGGCGAGGCGCCTCCACCAGCGCCTCCACCAGCGCCTCCACCATGGCCGTGCGACTGCGAAGAAAAATGCGAAAAACCGGAATACGTCTAACGTCTATACGTACGTGCCGCATCGTAATATTCGGCTTTAAAATATGACGCAGGTAAGCCAGTTATTGCGCATAAATCTCGGGCGGCGTAATGAAAATTCCAAAGATGGAGTGGATCCTCATTTTTCCGAGAACTGGCAGGCGGGGGTAGTGGGCGATGGCAGTGTCTTTTTTTCTGGCGTGTCTTCTCCATCCAAGCGTGCCAGCCCGTCGCCGCACAACCTTGTTACATGCCGCCGGCGGTGGTGGCGGCGGCAGCACGCGCAGGCAACTCAACACAAGGTAACGATGTCGATGCCAGGCCTAGTTCCGACAAGAGTCAACGAGCGCCGACGATATTCGGTAATGAAACGTATGAATTATACGCGTTTCGTTTATGGTTGCGCGCCCCTTGCACGCGCGAAGGGGGGCGGCGCACACATGCGTTTTCTGCCATAAAGCACGCGAATTTACATCCTTTTATCGCGCGCCGCCACGTCCCGCGAAACGTAATTTCTTCGACTTCCTATAAGCGTAAAAGTTGCCGTATTTTACGCGCGCGAATTAATAATAATTTCGTGCGCGCCCAGCCCCCCAGGTCTGCCCTTTTTATCTGCGCTGCCTGCAAGAAATTGTGTATAGAATTTACGATAATTGCATCCGAATATTACAGCGATGAGGAAAAAATTGCGGCGAGCACTCAGGGCGCGGCGTGCGCGCCATAACGAAACAAATTAGTTTTATGCGCGCCCGCTTTTCTTCTTGTGCGCTTTTTTTTTTTGATCTTCTTAATGTGCGATTTTATGCACCGCCTCTATCTTCCCATCGCCGTATGCAAAACAAGCAAATAAATAATTGAAATCGCGTAAAGTGCAGCGTGCTGCAGCTTTTCCCACGCTATCCGCGGCCGACGCGTGCCACCATTTTGCGCTGCAATTCTTCGAACATTAATCTCCTAATGATGGCAATTATTTTGCCAATTAGACGGCATTTGCCGACACGAACCGCGCTACAATATTCATAACAAGACGTGACAACAGCCAGCGCCGAAGTAATCTGATTTGAAACATGAAACATGAAACAATCTTGGACTTATCGGCTTACAGCTTAGACTTATGAGAAACACACGAACTCCGCCGGCAATATCAACACAGCGTGCTGTTTTAAGTATGCGTATTTTACTGCTTGCGGCGCAATTTGTGCCATCAATTAACTGCGCATGTGAATTGTGGTTTTTCCGCCTTCGCCGTTAAAATCCCCATCGTGTTGCACCAATGACAGGGCACCGAGCATTGAATGAGCGAATGTAATAAATGCGAGCTTGCAACTGTGTTTCTGTGTGCCTATTCTCGATACGTGAGTTCCGTTCTCTAATGAGAGAATTAAATAAATTCCTTGTGATACCGCATGTAAAACTTTATTAAATTCACTATGGGTTGATGGATATTACAAAAGTTTATAGAATTTTGTTCGCTTGTTACAAGTAAAATTTAATAAATAAAAAATAAAAGATTGGGCTTTTTAACTCCGTCATCATTTTCTGCAATTAACTTCTATTATAATAACTCCCTGTGCAAAGTATGTTACATCATTTTAAAGCTAATTAGAATCTCTAGTTACTAATGTGCATTTCATATTGTTGTCATAATTATTTTATTCATAGGAAGCAAACAAAATATATCACCGAATAAAAATATCTATTTTTTTCATTTCAGTTTTCTTACAATTTACAGCTTTCCTATGACACCCAGTATATCTTGTGATACAGATTGTAAACCCTTATTAAATTCACTATAAGTTGATGTATATTCCAAGAGTCTATAGTATTTTCTTCGCTTGTTACAAGATAATGAAACATTAAAAATAAAAAATTGAGTTTTTTTAAATCTAAATCTTCATTTTGGCAATTTACTTCTATATAATAACGCCCTGTATAAAGTATGATACATCATTTTAAAGCTAATTAAAATCTCTATTTACTGATGTGCATTTCATATTTTTGTCATAATTATTTTATTCCTGGGAAGCAAACAAAATTTATGACCGAATAAAAATATCAATTTTTTATATTTCAGTTTTCTTACAATTTACAGCTTTCCTATGACACCCAGTATATCTTGTGATACAGATTGTAAACCCTTATTAAATTCACTATAAGTTGATGTATATTCCAAGAGTTTATAGTATTTTGTTCGCTTGTTACAAGAAAATGAAATATTAAAAATAAAAAATTAAGTTCTTAAAAATCTAAATTTTCATTTTGGCAATTTACTTCTATATAATAATGCCCTGTATAAATTATGGTACAGCATTTTAAAGCAAACTAAAATCTCTATTTACTGATGTGCATTTCATATTTTTGTCATAATTATTTTATTCCTGGGAAGCAAACAAAGTTTATGACCGAATAAATATATCAATTTTTTTTATTTCAGTTTTCTTACCATTTACAGCTTTCCTATGACATCCAGTATATCTTGTGATACAGATTGTAAACCCTTATTAATTTCACTATAAGTTAATGAATATTCCAAGAGTCTATAGTATTTAGTTCGCTTGTTACAAGAAAATGAAATATTAAAAATAAAAAATTGAGTTTTTTTAAATCTAAATCTTCATTTTGGCAATTTACTTCTATATAATAACGCCCTGTATAAAGTATGATACATCATTTTAAATCTCATTAATTTCTCTATTTGCTGATATGCATTTGATATTATCCTGGTAATTATTTTATTCTTCATACGCAAACAAAGTTCATGCCCGAATAAAAATAGAAATTATTTTAATTTAGTTCAGATTTAGCACAGATTTCGTGTGACATCGACTCTCTCAGAATGGCAGAATAGTGAAATTATCAAAAATTATCAAAACCTCGCAAACGTTCAACCGTCGGACTCTTGGTACTTTATGAAACATCCATGGAAAGAAGACACCCTGTTATAAAATGAATTTGTTTATAAATTTTGTTATCATGGCTGTCCAAGTTATCAATTGGTAAAGTTCAATGTGAGAAATCTAAAGAAACTAAGTGATTCTTTGTTTCTTACTAAATTATAGAGAGGAGATTTGGCAACGACCAAATCCGGGGGAGACTTATATTCATATTCGGAGTTTGGAAACTCATATTCTCTCGCTCGACGCCCACGATAGAGAACTTCGAGAATAGGCGCTTTGATGTATCTAATCCCGCCGAGCTTTGAAAATACTCATAAATCCGCCTGCGGTACCTGTTTGTGATTTTAATCGGATCGTCGATAAATGCCACGCATGGAATTCTGATTCTGATGCCGAGTGCCGAAGATTGACAAGTGCATTCATGCGCGCCGCCAATCCCTCGACGGCGGCGGCGTATATAAAATTATCCAATCCATCGTGGCGGAGCGCTCCAAGGAATCGGCGGCGTTTTGTCGGCGCTTTGTAGTTTTCCTCTGGCTGTGCAACCGCTCCCATCACTTGCCATTAAAGACGCGTTCACGTCGCGCCGCATATGAATATTGCAGGCCGTGCATAAGACGTGCGCCGTAAAGCGCATTAGATGTGTGCTCGCCGCCGCCACTGCCGTCCGCTCGACTGACAATATGGACACGGCATGCTGACGAATGAATAAAATACACCCACTGCGGAAATTTCAACTTCCAATGCATACACTTTGTCTTTAAAACCTAAAACCGTAAAGAAAGAAAAACCACCTACAATAGCCTCCTTATTTCCTTATTTTGAGATCACCAGAACAAGAAATTACTTCTTTGGACTGCGTATATAATTCAGTCCAATAGAGTTTCTGAAAGCACCCGAATGTACAAATTGAACTCGTCCTCCTTCCATTTAAACGCAGTGGTCAGCTGCGGTGAGGTGCTGGATTTTTGAGAGGATTTACAAGCAGGGAGGGTTAAACCAAAGCCCACCTCTTGACCGTTCTGTATATATACATTGCAGAAAGGCACTGAAAACGTGCAACCTACGAGACTACAAGGAACACAACATCCACCCTTCGGATCCGTCGGGGTCGGTGGGAACCTTGGGAGCACAATATTCCAAAATAGATACGCGGACGACTGTCAATGAGATGAGGTCTCCGCAAGCACAAAACAGCCTGGATAAGATAGGGGTCCTGCAGCGGCACGAGGAAGCAAAAGTCGAAATGTACACGCAAACCTGGTTCACCCGCTCGATAAATCCGCACGCTTCTTAAGGTATCCGCAAGGATTATGATAAAGATCTACGAGTCTACACGAATACCAACTGTCGCCGGAAATTCTGTACTGAAAATGTTCCCTTGTGATTTGTATTGTGAACATGAATTTACAGTGGAGTCAAATCTTTTTTTTTTTAATGAGCTTCTTTGGTCTTCACTTGGAATCAGTTCTTTTTACCAGTGTGCAGTGTGCACCAAAAAGGGGTTTAGCGCGGACCTGTATGCAGGAATAGAAATAAGAGTGCTTTCAGGTTGCAATCTTACTTTCGTCGTGGCTTTCAGTGCCGAACGATGAAGACCGGCGAAAGCCTGGCTCCGGGTAAGTGCGCGACCGAAACAGTTATAAATCTGTGCGCCACCGCCGCCGCCGCTTCATCTCCGGGCAAGGTCTTAGCGCGTACGTGCGCACCCACATCTTTCCCACTGCGCGCGAAATCGCATCCGGTGCCCGAAGGCCCATTGCGTATTTAGTCGCGCGCGCGAGCGCGAGAATTTGTCGACTCGCCGCAAAAGTTTATCAAACGTCGCGACAAATCTTCCCCGGGCGCCATCATCATCCTAACAGCGGTAGGGGGCAGGGGGCAGCAGCCGCTCACAGCCATGAGAAATTATGTGGATTCAGGTGTTTTACGTATTAGACGTGCGGGCGCTTACTCCGCTCGCCAGTCCTCCGGTGTCGTCAACTGACGCTTTTTGCAGCGGCGCCCGCGAGGGCAAGAAAGTTTATGTTATGCATTGCCTTTCAGCCGAGGAGACGCAGAGCTTAAGATAAGCTTCATATTTCATCCCGCGGTGCGAAAGTTCCGCGGCGCTGAATAAAACTCACGGAATGCCGAGCGTCCGGGACAAAGGCGTCGCAGCAAGGCACTCGGTTAATAAAAAGAGATTGGGTTTTTATTGTAAACAAGGCTGACGGCGCGGCGCGCAATTATGCAAAGGCGCGAAGAACAACAGTTCGTTACGCGTCAACATCAGTACCGCGCAGCTGCCCCTGGCGATCATCATTAACTCGGGCTTTTTTCCGACTTTGCCCGCAATCATCGGCGTTTCAATGATACCCAGAAAATTCTTTGCACTAACTGAAGAATGGCGCTAATCGCTGGCCAAATGGCGCTGCCGCATTAATCCCCTGATGTGTCCGCACCAAATTAAATTTCCAAATTTCCAATGCTAAATGCAAAAGCCAAAATGCGCGCTCGTGTGCGAACTTTAATCGGCCCCTGGGTGAAATATTCAATGCGGCGCTTCATGATGCCGCCACAAATTTTGCATCGCGCTCGGATGGTTGTAAATAAATGACACGCACATGCGAGCCTCATCCACAGCTTAAAGCTCCAACATGCAACTGCCCTGTTTGTCGGCAGTGGCGCGATCATGATTTTTCACCGCCAGATCATAATGAACGCTCATGAAATCGCAACCCCTAAATGCCTAGTTTAGCGCCCTCGCACCCTGGTCAGTGTACAATCAATCGCGCTCGCTCCCAATGCAGGCGAAATACTTGCATTGCGTTCATATTCAAATTACCGCGCGATTTTATAAACTCGGGCGCCTCCACCACGCCGCTCTACATCCAGCATGCTGGTGTTGGTTGCTTTTAACGGCCGGCATTAGCCGAACGATTAAATAATCGCGGCGCTCAGTTTACACCAATTACGTGTTTAATTGATTTGCCCGTTCAATTGATGGTAATATTATGATTATCGCGCTTTATGATTCGATCAGTGCGAGGCGAGGCGATTTATGACGCGCGCGGCAATTAAACTATTTCGCGCGTGTGTGACGTTTTATCGACGCGATAACGCTGCGATGTGATTAATGAACGCCGAACGCCGGACCGGCAGGACGATATATTGCGCTTACATTAGGATTACATTTCCGCGCCGGAATGGAAGGCAGAAGGCGGAAAAGCAGAAAAAATGATGATGAACCCGAGGACGCCGAGGACCGGAGACGGAACACTCATTGTTCCTGGTACTTGGTTCTTGGCTCTTGGAGGCTTCGACGAGTCATAATCCCGAAGACTGACTTACCGGATGTAATGCATTCCCTTTCATAGACGCAATATAGTGCCCGTTGCCTCGACGGCGATGAAATGTGAGTGCATTATTCATCCCCTGGCATTAGCCTATCGCACAATTGCGTATTCCATTTGTCTACGCGTTACATTTGATGCTACGCTGCTTAACGCATGAAGACTTAAAATTAAAAAATTATGTATGCTGTGCCTTCACCATGGTCGGCATCTGAAGTCTTGCAGAAACTCCATTCTCAGATGCTACAAATTTAGAACACGATAAATAGGTTATTTAGGTGGAACTAATTCTTATAAAGGCCGGGTTTGATTTTTTTTAGTTCATTGATGGTATCTTTTTGACATAGTAAAAGTCTCGAAAAATCTGAGCATGCAAAATGCGTTTGTTTCTTGCACAAAGTTTCGTCTCCGTGTTTTTGGTGATTTATTTGTTGAAAACATAATGAATTTGTTAATTTTTTGAACATACAATAGCATTGCTGGAAAAGGCATGAAATTTGCAATAAACTAAGATGAAAATTATTTCACAATTATGTAAGCAATAGCTCATTGAAAATTGCCAATTATTTTTTTCAAATAAATTTTTCTTGCCAATGAGCGACATGTTTTTGATTGTTGTTGCATCTTACATGTACTGTGAAATATTTCAAATTAAAGGAAATTTTACGCTCTTTCCAATGATGGTAATTTGATAATTGTGATTATTTTTATTTTTGAGTTATTAGGCTTTTAGTAAAAAATAACGTTGTTGATTAATAAAATCTAAACGAAGCAATATCTAGGAAACGTTTGCAAGTTTATAAAGATGTATTAATAAACTGATAAAAACACCACTGCGTCGATTACTACATCTGTAATGTGGATAATATAAATGTCAATTTTACTATTTTGCGCAACTAGGGCGATAAATGGAGTCTAATCATGCGATAATTTAAAAATATCTATTGCATGCAAAGAATTCAACGAAGAATTTATTGCAGCATATTTCTCCGGCATAATGGATTTTTTCAATTACACCAACGTTTCATTGCTGCTTCAAGCAGAAGCGGGCTTCGCCTCATTCCAGACTTGTCATGAACTTTAATGTACCGTGCTGTGATTTTATATTAACAGAAACACAGAGTAGCGAAACTTTAAATTATACTTATAATTAATTGAACATTTTAAAGATATTTTCTGTATGCTGCATCTTGTGAAATTGCATACCTGCAGATGTACCTGGTTGTAGTTTTGAATTCCTTGTAACAAATTGTTTACATTATATTCTTTTTCGCTGTAATTGCATACTATTGGGAATATAATTTATTGCAACAGTCTTTGATGCACTTGCTTCGTTGGACATTTTTGCAAAACCACAAATTTCATATTTATTGCTTTTTTTTCTCGAAATACAACATTATAGGTAGACGAAATTAATTGTAGATTGTTACTATTTGAATTTCCCCTTTTTCAAATGCCTTGACTTTTTAACAACACACTAAAACCCAACTTTTGATGTTTAAAAACGTGTTTGTTAGCGCTGAAACGTTCCATTTTGATGTGATTTTTTTTTCTCGAAATAAAATTAAATACTTCTTTTCGTATCAAAAGTAGTGCACGAATACTACAAAAAAAAACTTATTCTGTAGTTTTATTTTCTCCAAACCGATCAATTTTGCGTTAGAAATTGTATTTTTGACGTAAAAAAAAATTTGTACTAAAAGGATCATTTCTGTGCCACCAATTGTAAAATTTCACAAAAAAAAAACGTTTGATGCTTAAAAACGTCTTTATTTGCGCTGAAACATTCAATTTTGATGTCAAAATATTTATCGCAAAATAAATAAAATATTTTTTTTCTTACCAAAAGGAACATTCGTGCACTACAAAAACCTCATTTAGTAGTTTAAAACGTGTTTATTTTCTCTAAACCGATCGATCATTCTGTGCCACGAATTGTAAAATTTCGCACAAAAAAAGCAACTTTTGATGCTTAAAAACGTGTTTATTAGCAC
>JARJDQ010029080.1:0-11692 GCA_030264215.1 Geostiba sp. GC000077
TTTAAAGAATAATTACCTCTCGAATCGAGAGGACTAAGGTTCGATTCCCATCTGGGGTGAGATTTTTTCTTACGAACTTTTCACTTTTTCTTTTTTTTTTCGTTAGGCGGCACCTTAAACGTAATCTTAAAAGTATTATTCCATAAAATATCTTTCATTTATTCCAAAATTTAAAAAAATCTAATTATTAATAAAGTTGAAAATAAACTTTATCGCCTTGTATCTCGGACGTGAAGAACAATTTTCCTAATTTTACTTCTTTTAATGCCATCTATAAAACCTCCACAGGAATTCCGCCATTACTGTATCACCCTGTATTAGTTGACGGGCAACGCGACGCATCTTAAAAGTGTAATTTCTTCTGTAAATATCCTTGTTTGAGATGTTCACGTCTCGGAAACAAACTTAAAATAAAATGCAAGAAAAAATAAGTGTAGGAGTTTGAAACCTTAGTGAAACAGGTTTGAACCAATATTAATTATATTATGGAAATGACATTGACGTGACTGGGCAATATTTCTTATTTTGCATAATTGTGCACCACGTAAATGATAAATTTATTGATTTATTTAATCAAATACTAGTTGCTGGTGCCTAGTGTGTGCCTTGTGAGCAATGCTGATTTATTCACGAACGCGATACGCAGCTGTCAATTCCGCGAGCAATCATTTTGCGCCACGTGAATACGGCGTTTTTAATTTTGCAAATAAATTTCACCTGCGTCGGTTTTGGCACAATGTTTCATTTTCTTTAGCCGATACAACCGATACAACCGATACAACCAAGCCAACATCAAACTAGTTATACTGAGAGGTTAAAATCAAGCACTGCATTGCAGATTGGCGAGAAAATGTGTGTTATTTGTCGTGTCTTCAGTACCAACAGCGCCAAACTATCAAGAGAGCAAAGTTTCTCATTCGGTGATGCAATCGAAAATGCGCTCGGCATTTCAGTGTGCAATCCCCGAGATGCGCACACAACACACCAAAGCGTTTCGTAACGCATAAACTTTGGCGTTTTTCAATCGCTACTGAGAAGATCGATTAAATTGAATCATTTACTTCTGCGCCGCCGCTGCTAAAGAATGAAGACAACTCCGTATGGCCATTTCCCTCCTAAGACGCGTACTTTGTTTCTGGTGTGAATTCTCACTTTCCCAAGACAAAGCGTTTTGTTAATTCGCTGAAATAAGCACCTAGGGCAAGTCGCACAATGAATAAAAGATGTCGCAAGTGCGCAGGCGGCATTCAAAATGGCCGCCGTGCACTTTTGTTTCCGTCACTGACTGTCACTCCAGGAAACTGGAGTTTTGAATGCCACGGCTCGTTAATAAATAATACAGCGGGCAAAATGAGCAAACGCGCATTAATTTAATATCAACTTCATGTGTGCATTATTCATGTCGGGCGCCCTCGGTACGCGCCATTATCAGTCGGCAAACAGAAGCATCATCGCGCCGGCGAGTTTACAACCAATCGTTACTCACTAATCGAGCATCGTTACGAAATTATTCATTATTTACTGCAAATTGCTAAAGCAACGTTTCACTTTGCGCGTTTTAACCTTATCCCAGAAATATTGGAAAAACTGACATTTGCCATTCCAACAAATTACACAATGATGCTGAAACATGCCATTGGAACATGACTAATCAAAGTGTGCAAAATTATATTTTCTTTCAATGTGATTACTAGACAAAAAAAAAGCATTGATTTTTTTCTTCGATTTGTTCACGTGTAGAAAGTATCTTGTTTACAAAGTTTCCAGCAAACAGGATAAACGAAAGCAAACAAATGTCAAGTATAATTAGATCTGCATACACTGCTGACAACATGCATAACTCGCACATACATAATTACAAAAAGTTTTGTCATGGTCTGATAATTACTTAGATATGTCTGCAGGTCTGTGCAGGCCTGCGGAGTGCACTTGTACTTGTTGTCTGCATTTTTCCCACAGCTGACAACCTTAAGACATTCTCACCGTTTGCACCAATGCAATCATAATAATCAACACATTGGCAATCAGCCATACACGTGTTGGTGATCTAGTATTTTCTTTGTGTCAAGTCTGGGATCTGGGGGTTGGCCTCGCATTGTGTAATAACTTATCGGTGTGCGTCGCATTGCAACTGCAACGGTCTCATAATCGAGTTACATTGAATAATTAAAATGTTCGAATCCGAATTGGAAATGGGAATTCAGTTTGTGTTAACTTCGCCTTACGCCCATCAAGCATCTGTTGTTTTGCCAACTTTCAAAATTTTACGAGCTCAGAGACCAAGAAAATTTTCAACCTCTCCATAAGTGCCGAATTAACTTGTTATTAATATATGAAATTATTGATTATATAACAAAACGATTAAAGTTAAAACTAATAAATCTTAAGGAAGGAGAAAAATTTCATCAGAAAAACCACAAATTAACTGTTAGATAACGGAAATTTTTCAAAAATTACATCTTGTTTATATCTTCATTCCAGTACTACTGATTGGCAACCTTCCGGTAGGATTTAAGTGAAAGCTCTTATAGCAAAGTTATTTGTAATCAATAATCACATCAGTATCGCATCGTGTGTGCTGGATGTGTGTACGCATTGACATCTCCCAGTTAGCTGCATCTCGTAACGCGTTACGAGTTACGAGGTGTCCACTGTTGTTACATGCAGCCGGTGTAACCATGTAACCGAAGACATTTACTTTTCGGTGCGCTGCTGACCGGCCCCGCACGTGTGTTGGAAATGCGTAGTGGCGGCAGCGGCATCCACTTCAAGATCACTATAAAAGTTGATTAGCAACTGGCACAACTGCATTATTACCAGTGATCGATCCAGCGATCAACATGCGAGCCATTCAGGTACCACATTCACATCATCTGATGATCATCTTCAGCATCTTGCTAAATATTCTTTCTATTGTAGATTTGCACGGTTGTGTTAGCTGTGATCGGCTCTATCGCAACCAAAGAAGTAAAACCAGCAAAGCGTGGATTGCTGGACTTGGGTTATGGATATAGTGGTTCGGTGCTCAATGGAGGTATTCTAGGACATCATGGCGGTCTCGCCCTGAGCTCCCTGAACACGCATGCGGACCATGGTCATTATGGTGGACTCGTTGGATCTGGTGGTTATTCCTCGCTGGGTTACTCTGGCTACTCTGGATTATCGCTTGGGTCCGGTTTTGGCGCAGGTGCCATCGGCGCGGATACCAGCAGCGTGACCACCATCAACCAAGCCGTCCCCGTTGAGGTACCCCAACCTTATACTGTTACCGTGAACCGCCCAGTGCCCGTTCCAGTGCCGGTGCGAGTCCCTGTCGACGTGCCACGTCCCGTACCGGTGGAGGTACCACAACCCTACGCTGTCGAGGTGCCCAGACCATACCCGGTCACTGTAACGCGTCCAGTGCCCGTCCCACAGCCCGTCGCTGTTCCCGTCGCAGTCGCCCAGCCGTACCCAGTCTCCGTACCGCATCCCGTCCCTGTCACCATCAATCAGCACGTTCCAGTACGCGTCCAACATCCTGTGGTTGTTGAGGAACCTGTTGTAGTTGGACATGGCCATGGCTACAATGGCTATGACCTTGGTCTGGGGGGACACTACGATAGTTTGTCCCTGAGCCATGGACATGGTCACTTTGGCTATCATCGCTAATCTTTTAAGTCATCCCAAAAACAAAAAAACAACACAAAAATGTATTATATTGAGAACTGAACGTTTGTAATTTAATTTTGACATATCTTATTTAAGAATGAATAAACTAATTTTATATAATACCCTGTGTTTATAGCTAACCTATTCGATGTAAGATTAAAATCCCTAATAGTGCAACAAAAATAAACTTTAAATATTTAAACAATACGTTCAACGTGCGTCTAGTTCTTAAACTTCTTTGTTCATCCCTCCCGGAATTCCTTGTATTGTACAATTATAGCGCGATTAAAAATTTAAACTCCTCAGATGTTTGTAAAGACTGTAGACGGTGAGGAATGTGTACGATGCGATGGCTGCAAAAATCAATTGCAATAATTACAATCGTATGCATGTACCTAAAGATCGCACCTGTGCAAACCGATGTGACGAGCAAATGTGAGGTTATGAAAATTGCATTGTTCTCACTGCTGTGGTGAATTATAGCAATCAAGGTCCCCAGGACATAACACGCCAGACATATCGGACTGACTGCAATCCATGGGAGGAGCAAAATCGGCCGATTCTATGACAAAAGTAAACATAGCAATAAGAACTTAGGTATGATTTTTTTTTGCATTAGAAAGTTTGCAGCACATATAAATTAATGTGTTTTCGTGAATCATCGTTCAGCGCATTTCAACCAATGAATTGGGATGTCTGCTGCCTACTTTCGCTTATCCATTTACAGTATACAGTGTTCCACAAAAACTGAAACTATACAGGTATAGAGGTATAGTATAATAATCACCATGATTGAATAATAGGCGTAATAGCTAATCGGAATCAGCACACCGCATCGCTGTCTTCATTTTCATAATGCAAATATTCCTTATCGCACTCGAAAAACGGAATGTACTCTGTATAATGTAGATCTTTTTTTTGCCTTCCTTATTTTTACAAAATAAAATTTGTAATTATACTCACAGTTTCAGCGCCGAAGATGAGGAAGATTGAGAAGATGCATTGCAGACCAGATCCGACCGCAATGATGATGAGGATCACTTTCAACACTAAAAACCAAGCAATTGGTAATGTGCAATAAACGTTGCTTAGAAAATAGCATCGCGTGTGTTCTTGAGGTTGACTTTCAAGTTTCATGTCTGATGTTTGTAATGCTAGTCAAAGCACACCACACCAGTTGCGCAATAAATCTTGTGGAATAATGGTGTTATTAAATATTGTGAATGCAAACAATGAGCAAACGTGCAACCGTTCCAAGTGCTTATCAGTAACATATGTAGGTACATATGGTTCAAACAGTTTTGTTATGCGTTCGAAATTTGTGCTAAATTTTTCAAATTATGATCTCACCTTGAATATCGGGTTGAATCGATGGATCGGACATATCCAACAGTTCATTGGGATTCTCGGCGTATGCAGCGCTGAGGACCAATATAATAAAGGACAAGATACTGGCGGTAATCCCAATGATGATGGTACCATGCCGTAGGCTCAGGCCACCGCAGAACGACTTGAGTTGTAACATTTTGGTTGAACTTCTACAAAATTAACGACATCAAACATTGGCTGTTGCTGGCGCTGCGCAGAAACTTACATGAACTCACTGTGACGGTGGAAAGCGGGAACAAACACGTAGTCTATACACACCGTTCCAGCAGTATGATTTCACAGGTAGGGAAAAATCTTCGAAGTCGGTAAAGCGCGACGCGCAAATGTGACGCTCGCCGCACAACGCACAACAAACAATTTTTGCGAGGCACACCGACGGATAATTGCGCCGCTGTCAGCACACCAGCAACATGAACTCACCCACACCCACACTGTAAGTGTGCAGGTGTGCAGCGCAATCAAAGCGAAACTTTGCGTTGCTGCTTCCGTTTTTGTTTATAACATTCAGCGGTTCGGCGGGACGTATGTCTGAGCTATACAGAGTTCTCTTTCCTCTAAACAGAGCTCTGCCCTCGCTTGGATCAACTGTTTTTTACTCTTGCGTTCATTAAATAGAAACTCCGTTTTTTTCAATTTGCTATGTTCGTTGTTCTGGCATAGTCATGATGGGGGAAGTGCTCATTGTTGTCGCTTTACATAACCAGCATATACAGTGTGCACACTAACTGGGTATACCTGGGTACCATATTATTTCGTTGATGCGAACATGAAATGTCTGTAAGTATGCATGTTTTTGGTTCGCACAAAAATTAAGGACGTCTAAGGTCATCAACCATTCTGGGTGTCCTTAAAACACATACCATTAACATTTAGAGTAAACGATTAACGAAATAAAGATTATTCGCGCGGATATCCGAATTCGACTTCCTCTGCACGAAAACTGGTTCAAGGTATATCAACAAGAAGTATAAAACCCCAAGCAAACTGGATTACCACCAGTTTACCACCAATCTCACTTGTTACCACACCACCAGAGTACCAGACCACATCACAAGGCACTTTCATTTTCGTACTCACCGTACTCAGACTTGCTCAGACATGAAGAGTTTCTTTCAAATTGTAAGTGCGAACGTGCGCAGCCTCGCCGAGCAGCTGGCAATGATCCGGTGTTTTCTTATAGATTGTTTTCGTGGCTACGATCGTTACTTTGACGATGGCGTCGATGCTACCTAGTGCCACTAGTGCCGTCGGTGCCTCATTGAGGGTACGCCGCGGCCTCCATCTGCACCTCGGCCACCATCATCACCATCACGCTCTGGTGACTCCCGTCCATCATGTGCATCATTCATACGCCGCTCTGCCCGTTCCCGTTGCTGTTCATAGTGTACATAGTGTACATCCAGTTGAAGTACATCATCATCATCATCATCTCTTCTAAACTCTGACCTACCGACACTCAAAAATGTTAAATTCCGACATTCCGAGAAAAGAACTGTTTAAGCTGAATGAGTGAGACCAACTGCCATGAACCATGACTTTGTTAACAAACTGTGATATATTATTTGCGTTTATTGTTTACAATACCAAGCATAATAAACATTTATGTAACAACTAACAAATTTCCTGCTTTTTATTTAACGCTGAATATTTTCCTGTTTTGTGTTTCGGTTGTCAGTTGTTCCATTGAAATTCTTACTGGTAAAATCAATCGATTTGATTATACATGAGCGTTTGGTAATGATAAGCAAAGAAGCACGAGTTCAAGTTCCCATGATGCTTGATGTTCGAGGAATGTAGTCCGTGTATGTATGAATGCCTACCTACAAGCAATGCTACTTTATGACGCCATTTTGTCAAACAAATCAAACCACTTTTGCTTGCTATATTAGCAAAATCAAAACTTCAATATCATCCAATGTGAAAATAAATTAATTTGAATATTTCGAGGTTATATCCATCCTGATTCCTGAGCAAAGCTTTACAAACATGACAATTGGATCATGTGCTGCACTAAGTACGAAAATTGCCATTGTCCTCTCTGTAATTTACAGTAGAATAATTTTAAACTTGATAATGATGTGATATTATGGAATCCAGAGTTTATTACTTATTCAAATTTTCGTTTTAAATTCTAAACGTTTCTTCGTCCAAGTCAAAGTCAGTTTCAATTGGCAGTTTTATTAATTTGTGCATAATACTTAATTAATGATGTTCTGATCACCTGATTGTGAATTGGCTTAATCACGATGACAATATTGAACACGGGCACGAGGCATTTTTGAAGTCAAGACAAAACAACGCAAATCATAGTCTTTCCATTCTCTGTAATTGTACACCCCAATACGTTAATTTCCGCATGAGCAACAATTTGTCATCCGGCTTTTGGCGCACGAGAATTATTGCCAAGGTCAACTCAGCCAAGTACACCTTAGTTTTATGTAATCGACTGTTGTTGATTCCTTGTAAAATAGTTTGTGTGCCCCACGCGCCAGTCATTAATTTACAATTTAGTACATCATCATCGAAAACATTATAACATTATGGTTGTTGATGAGGCTGGTCAGTTGTACTCCAACTTCTTAAAAATACACACATCACCCACTTTGTGGAGCATTGAACAAGTTGGTCTGTCCTTCGACTCTGGTCGCGATGATGTGGCGGTGTGTTCGAGAACTAATTACTTTGCAATAAATGATTGATACCGGTGTAATTGTTCGCCCAGCGCATGGTTTGCGCGCGCCCTCATGAATGTCATTAATAATTCGTAGTGAGAACAGATGCATCCTGAAGCTTAACCGTGACTCTACAAATTCAGTAAACTTGATCGTCAAGATGGATGATAATTAAAAATGCAAGCGGTGTATTACAACAAGTATATTTGTGGACTATTGATGTGATTAGGGTCGCGGTTTAAACAGAAATTCTCATCTAAACGGAAAGTGAAAGACAACCTTCAAAGAAGCATTCATAATTAATTAATTGTAGGAATATATAAAAGCGCAACTTGCGACTACCCCATCACCAGTTTTGCGTTGTGCGCTGCGGGTGAACTTGCACGTGTCTATCCCTTCATTCGATTTTCCCGGCTGGCGGCGGTTTCGTCAAGGTATAACTGAATGCAATTATCGTCGGAGTGGTTCAGTGTCACGGCAGGTCGGAGCGTGATAAGAGTGCATGAAGCCGAGGAACTGGATTCTTCCACGATTCATTGACATCGTGTTTCCACAACTGAAGATTCTGACAGCGCTTAGAAAATACTTCAAACGCCTGACGACTTTTCTGAATTTTTATGAACGCAAAATGCAGCTAACGCGACCACTCAAGATAGCCATCGGCTCCGGAGCTGGATTCTTATTCATTGTTATAGTCGGATGGGTTGCCTTTCCGAGAATGATCAAGAGTCAAGTCCGAAATGTAAGTACCTACTCAAGATACCCAAGTCAAGAAAAAGTTTAATGTGTCTATCTTTTGTTAAGATGTTGGCCCTCAAAGAAGGGAACGACATCCGCGATATGTACATAAAAGTCCCGTTCCCGTTGGTGTTCAAAGTCTACATGTTCAACGTGACGAATCCAATTGAAATTGCTGAGCGAGGAGCGCAACCGATCGTTCAAGAAATTGGTCCCTACATTTATGAGTAATGCCCTTTGATGAAAATAAACTCCTCGAAATATTTTTAAATTTTTACTCCGTTCAAAGTGAATGGAAGGAAAAAGTCAACATCGTAGACGATGAGAAGGACGACACCATGGAGTACAACATCAAGAATACCTTCATCTTCAAACCTCTCGAATCTGGTGCCTTAACCGGGAATGAAATAATTACACTTCCTCATCCATTGATAGCCGTAATTTAAAAAAGAATGGTTTATTCTATGTCGCTTGATAATTATTTGTTTGATATTTAGGGTCTTGCTTTGGCTGTAGAGAAGGAGAAACCTGGAGCACTGGCACTTGTAAACAAGGCTTTGCAGAGCATCTACAGGAATCCAACACATCCGTTTTTGACTACAACAGTGGATAAACTTCTTTTCTCCGGTGTAGACATCGCTTGTAATGTCTCGGACTTTGCTGGCAAGGCTGTGTGTACCCAACTACGGACGGAGGCTGCTGACTTGATTGAGGTGGAACCTGGTATCTTCAGATTCTCACTCTTTGGACCTGTAAGACAAATGCAAGTATTAGTCGGATAGTCAAATTGATGGTCCTGTATGTGTAGAAAAACGGGACAGTTGGACAAAGGGTCAAGGTCAAACGCGGTGTGGAAAATATCATGGACTTGGGTCAGGTGATTGAGTTTGAAGGTAAGCCGAAGTTGGATATTTGGGGTACCGAGGAGTGCAACGCCTTCAACGGCACGGATTCCACGATCTTCGCACCGTTCTTAAAGGAGGAGGATGGTCTGGTTTCCTTTGCCCCGGATATTTGCAGGTATACTATAGTTTGGATAGTGAATCCTCAATTTCCCGGTTATTTTGTTTTTTTGGATAAAGGAGGTTGGCAGCTTATTTTGTCGAAAACACAAAATACGATGGCATACCAGTACGTCTCTACACCGCCGACATGGGTGATCAGAGCACCGTGAAGGAGGAAAAGTGCTACTGTCCCAGTGAGGACTTCTGCTTCAAGAAGGGCATCCACGACTTGTACAAATGCGTCGGGGCACCGTTCGTCGTCTCCCTGCCCCATTTCTATCTCGGCGATATAAGCTACCAGACTGGCGTACGCGGACTCAACCCTAACAAGCATGACCATGAGATTATCATTCTATTTGAGGGTGTAAGCAAAAACTACCTGCTATATACGTACTTCCTTAATACCCAATGGATGATCATGTTACAGTTAACTGGTTCACCTGTATTCGCCAAGAAGCGTCTGCAATTCGCATTGCCCGTCCATGCCCTGCCGAAGATCACCACCATGAAGAACATGCCCGATGTGATGATGCCGCTCTTCTGGGTGGAGGAGGGTGTCGAGTTGAATCGCACGTGGACGGGACCACTGCGCACGCTCTTCACCACCATGAAGATAGTCAAGATCAGCAAGTGGCTGATTATGGTTGCTTGTCTCGGCGGCATGGCAGGTGCACTCTACCTGCATCAGAATCAGAAATCCGTTTCCATCACCCCAGTGAAACAAGGGAAGGAGAACGAAAAGACGGCGGCGGCGGTGGCAAACAATGGGAATGGCATCAGTATGGTGGGCACGAATGCCCGAAACGGCACCAGTGTTGGGCACGTCAATCACGCCATGTCCAACGAAATTGATAAGTTCTGATGAGAGACACGTAGACGTTCACAATTCTTATGTTGATTACTTGATTTAGTGTCGTAGAGAAAAGAGAAGTAGTGATAGATTTACGAAGCAGTTAACAGTTATTGATCAGTTGTTTTACGTAATAACGATTGTTGGTGTTTTATACATATGCTAGTCTATTTTAACTACTCATAAGATACAGATCGATAGTTTATACTACACTACAGGACTAATTAAATAAAAGAAACTAAGTCTTAAAATTATTATGGTGATTTCTAAATGTACAAATCCTAGTGAATCAATCTTTAATCTTTACACATCACAACATCACATTCGAACACATGCGCCATAAAATTTACATCTTACCAAATGTACACATCAGTTACCAATGCAATGTAACATGAAGTACCATGAGGTAACGAGTCTCACACTAGCTAATAATCAAGTCCATTTTTAATCTTTAGATCTTTACTCCAGCTTAAGGTTCTTCCTTGTACTGTGCCCGCTGTTCAAAGGTACGACAAGCATTCGGTATATCAGCCGCAAAGTCCACTTAACGCAAAAGTACAGTGCGCACAAGCACAAAACCAAAATGGCGATTACGTCAAGCAGATAATACTGCACGTAGTTGAGGTCCTTTGCCACCGACTGAAGGTGGAAAGCGCCCTTATGGCGGAGGACGTACTCCGTCCAGTACACGCCGCGCTCCAGCGCCGTTTCCTTTTGATCCTTGAGCAGGTACTGTCTTCGCAGCACTTCCCGCTTGTACTTGGGATCGTGCATCACCTTCTTGATCGCCCAGAGCAGCGTCTCCGGCGTGAGCGTCGCCAATTCGATCTTCAGCGCGTAGCCATCGAGCTCGGCCTTTGCCGCATTCGTATCGTGATCGCAGAAGACCGGCATTGTGACCACCGGCACTCCATGGTAGACGGTTTCGAACATGCTCAGCAAACCGCCATGAGTTACGAAAGCCTTGATTTTGGGATGTCCTGCATAAAGATACGCAATATTAACGTTACTATAGGCAACTAAATATACGACAAGTGTAACTTTTTCTTCAAGTCAATAGGTGGCGCCAGCATCCTCAAAAGAAGATTAAACTTTTAACTGCTCTGGGACTGGTATGCCATGTTTTCACATTTGAACGTATTTTTACCTAGAATATCCTGTTGTGGCAGCCACCGTCCCAGCATAACGTTATCAGGCAGGTCGGGCATTTGATCATCGGCTTCCCACTTCCAAAGCACGCGCTGCGGCAGCTGACGGAAGACGAAGAGAAACATGCGTCGCAGGTATTCCGGCATATTCGCAGCACGAACCGAGGAACCCATGCTGACGTAAATGAAGCCGGCATCGCCGCTACCGTTGATGAAATTCTCCAAATCCTACAAGTTTCA
>JARJDQ010029081.1:0-13022 GCA_030264215.1 Geostiba sp. GC000077
GTTAAAATCGTGGAAGGCACCTCAACATCATCTGCCCCCATCTACTCTCCACTACTCTAACCTCAATTACCAGTTAACAAACTCAAAACATTGAAATTCCCAATTTCGGTATTAGAAGTTAGAATCGAGAATCGTAGAAGGCACCTCAACATCATCTGCCCCCATCTATACTCCTCTACTCTAACCTCAATTACGAGTTGTCATCGTTGTCATCTCCACATTACTCTTAACCTCAATAACTAGTTGCCATCTTGTTTTGATAAACGAAATGAATACACAGGTGGAGTTAACTGGCAACAGCATATTCGAGTACATCCACCCGGCAGATCATGACGAAATGCAGGCGGTGCTGACACCATCGTCGGCAATCCTCACGCCGCTGCCGCCCGGCTCCACCGAGCACCAGGACTACGAAAGTGAGCGTGCGTTCTTCCTCCGAATGAAGTGCGTGCTGGCGAAGCGCAATGCCGGCCTGACAAATGGCGGTTACAAAGTGAGTGTTTCCACAGTTTCACTGTTTGATACATTGCGTCTGGCGTTGCTCTTGGAGTCGCACCAGCCGCCGATAATCGGGATGTTATGATGTTAATACGAAATGTACGTGACCAAGTCAAGGTTTTTTTGCGCGGGGCCCGCACACACAACTCAGGTGTGACACGCTGTGGGCCTGTGGGGGGCTAAGTATGTAATCGGCGAAATTTATGCGCGGCAACGCGCCCGACAGCCACACCACCCGAACATAAAACGCGAAACAATATCAGAAACCTTTTGAAACAATTTCGCCGAGCAGAGAGCATATGATGCACGTACACAAGCTTCACAGCAATGTTCATATATACAGGACCTTCATCTTAAAAGTATACATTTGCGCAAAAACTCGTAAAAACATGGGGTTTGGGGATATGTATACTTGCATGGTGAAGTCACGGTATAAGCAGATTTTTCTTTTCTGCATTTGCGGCGGTGTGGCGTGCTTTAATCTTTTTATTGCGCTGTGCTAATAAGCAGTCCTACTGTTTTTCATTAACACGATTAACATCAATTAAACCACGCGCGCATGTAAAGTTATGCAAATAACTCCTCTTCGGGCGTGTGCGCGGTGCTTGCCGATTGGTATGAGATGTATGAATGCACATAAGTGACTATTAATTCATTAGCCAACCAGCACACAGCATTGCACACATGAATTTTCATGCTCAGCCCGCGGTATGCGGCTACGCCTGCACAACGGCACAACGGCACAAGGAGTTAATTACCAGCGTCCGACATATGCGCACACACGACCAGCAACCAACAAGATCTGCATTTTTTCTTTTCTTCGCTTGATTGCAGGTGATACACTGCTCCGGGTACTTGAAAATCAAACAGTACACGTCGCACATGCCGCAGTATGAGAATACGTACTCCAATCTGGGATTGGTGGCCGTCGGACACTCGCTGCCGCCGAGCGCCATCACCGAGATCAAACTCCACACGAATATGTTCATGTTTCGCGCCAGCTTGGATCTGAAGCTTATCTTTTTGGATGCTAGGTAAATGATGCTTCTTTTATTACTACAGTGTTATTTGCTCGATGAGAGTGAGTGGCATTGGGACAAGGGAAAAAACGCAAATGTGCGCTTCCCATGAGCGTACAATTACGTCAGCTGGTGGTCTATGAGGGTTGTTATTAAGTGCATGGTGTTTGTTCAATGCAGGGTGGCGCAGCTCACCGGCTACGAGCCGCAGGATCTCATCGAGAAGACGCTCTATCATTACATCCACGGCACGGATATCTTTCCGATGCGATTTTCTCATCATCAATGTAAGTATTACAACCGTTATACCCATTACAACCGTTAATTTCAAATTTTTCAAATACGCGTTGGAAGATGCCTAATGCGTCTAATTTATGTTTCTTTAATGCATCAGGTAGTTAAAGAGACGCTCTTTAGTTGTATTATGTTGCAAGCCTTTCTAGGAAAGGGAGGTCCCCTTAAATATTGCTCAAAGTTAGGTAATTTTTCATATTAATTACGAAAACATATGTAGGAAAATGTTTCCTATTTTTTGAACGTATGATTCATTTTAAGTTTCTTTGATGCATCTAACAGTTATGGAGACACTCTTTACAATGCATCGCTTTTAAATCTCTTCAGGAATATGACAGTGCCCTTAAATGACCCGCAAAATTAGACAATTATTCAACATTATTCAACATTATTTGAAATTATTCAAACTGTGAAAACATGCGTTGGAAAGTGCTTCATATTTTTCGAACACATGATGCAATTTTTAATTTCTTTGGTGTATTTAGAAGTTAGAGAAACCCTCTTTACAATGCACCCCTTTTAAGTGTCTTGAAGCATGTGAAAGTGCCCTTAAATGAACCACAAAATTAGACAATTATTTAGTATTTTCAAGATATTATAAACCAAGCGTCGGAAAATGCTTCATGCTTTGCGAACACATGATACAATTTTAAGTGTTCTCGGTGTATCTAGAAGCAAGAGAGATGCTCTTTACAATGCATCCTTTTAAAATCTTCGGGAATGTGAGAGAGACCTTAAATGAACCGCAAAGTTAGACAATTATTCAGTATTTGTATTGAAAATTCTAATTTCAAAAACATGCGTTGGAAAATGCTTCATATTTTTCGAACACATGATACAATTTTAAGTGTCCTCGGTGTATCTAGAAGCTAGATAGATGCTCTTTAAAATGCACCCTTTTTAAATCCTTTTGGGAATGTGAGAGAGACCTTAAATGAACCGCAAAGTTAGACAATTATTCAGCATTTGTATTGAAAATTCTAATTTTAAGAACATGCGATGGAAAATGCTTCATATTCTTCGAACACATCATATAATTTTTAGTGTCCTCGGTGTATCTAGAAGCTAGAGAGACGCTCTTTGCAATGCACCCTTTTAAAATCACTTTGGGAATGTGAGAGAGACCTTAAATGAACCGCAAAGTTTGACAATTATTCAGTATTTGTATTAAAAATTTTAATTTTAAAAACATGCGTAGGAAAATGCTTCATATTTTTCGAACACATAATTCCATTCTAAGTTTCTTTGATGATGTTTCTTGAAGCTACAGAGACGTACTTTAAGATTCTACCCTTCAGCAACTTGAAGACGTGCTCCAATTAAAAATTTCTTGTTATATGCAGATAGCTAAAGAGACCCTGCAAAATCAAAATGTCCAAAAAGAGCCTTCAAAGTCGGGTCGAAAGTTGATTGGTGTGCTGAGGTGGAAGTGTTGATTGTTTATGATGCCTGTTCGTCATCCTTTCGGCTTTATTCCCGGGTGAGGGAGGAGGCATGCTTTTTGATGGGCATGATGGGCGCGATGAGGAAAAGCGCGAGCGCAAACATAGCTGCGCAAACATGGATAAGGGATAATGTACCACTCGCAGTGTGCTTTTTAAAGAGCAAACCGATACGTATACGAGTTTCACCTTCCATTCCCAACGACCACTATACGAATTTTGACTGTACTTCACTTCACGCCATATAGTATTTTGCCCCGGCGTTAATATGCGCTGTGTTTGGTTTCGCAGTGCTGCTCAAGGGCCAAGTAACGACGAAATATTATCGATTCCTGTGCAAAGGCGGCGGCTGGGTGTGGATGCAGAGCTACGCGACGATCGTGCACAATTCGCGCTCCTCGCGCCCGCATTGCATCGTCTCCGTCAACTATGTGCTCAGGTAAGTCACTTGCATCCCCCCTTCATTAGTCGGAGCATCCGATAATGTTCGAAAATGTGTGTAAACAGTGAATGGGAGGCGAAAGACTTGATCCTCAACCAGTCCCAAGGCGCCATCAAGGTGGACCATTTGAATTTCAACAGCGATGCGAAGGACTTTGCCCTCAAGCAATCCCCCTGCAGCTTCAAGGAGGAACACTCCGCATTGTACTCTTCGAAGCTGGACACCAAGGACTTCAACAATTTGGAGACGAAAAAATTCGGCCAGTGCGCGTTCAAAGACGAGCACGCAAATCTCTACGGTAAACTGGAGCAGAAGGACTTTGCCATGAACCCAGAAGCCTTCAAAGACGAACACTCCGCATCACCTGTAAATCATCACTCGCCCCACTCCCCAATGCACTCGTCGACGACATCACTGCGTAATTCCACCACGCCAAAGTTCCGCGCGCCTCCCGTTCATCCAGCGATCATCACACCGCCGAATTCGTCACTTCCCGATGACGACTTCAGCGATTCCAACGGCGCGACCACAGCGAACATGGTTTACCCCCAATCCGAGTTCACCTTCCTTACCAACTACACCGAGGAGTCCTACTATCCGCAGGACATGTACTACGGCTACGCCGAGCATGAGCAACTCGGCCATCATCAAAATCCGCCAGGGCCGGCGCAAGCCCAAGGTCAAGGTCAGATGCTACCGCAAAGTGCCGCGCAACGGCCCTACAGTGCGTCCTCCAACAGCTGCAGCAGTCCGGAGAGTGACCACCTGCAGGAGCATCTCATCAATCCGTACTGCGCACAGCAGGACAATATGCATCATCATCAACACCATCAACAGCAACAGCAATTCAATAACCTCAATTGCTTCAATAACAATCCAGGTGGCGCTGCGGCAGCGGGCCAACTCGACGAACATTTGTACACGCATGACTTTAAACATCTCAATACTGGATCGTCTTTACATCACAGCCAGCACAGCCACAATCAGCAAAGTCCATCAGCGTATACAAGTGTCATCGTGGAACCGGCTCAGTACCTTCCGCCAAACGGATATGTTCACTAAACTCGGTGCGAGCTGCGAAACTGTACATAACGAGTAAATACTATAAATATAATTCACGTGAAACGTATTGCTGACATGCTGACATTGGATCATATCAATATTCAATATCAAGGTCGATGTGCGCGCAAATTCCCCAAACACTTGGTGACTGGTGACCCATTGTAAAGTAAAGATTTAATCTATTTATTGTAGTACTACTACTTACACAAACTGCAAACAGTTCTTTTGGAAATTTCCAGACTCCACCATAGCAACCGGCTATACATTTGCATGAGAATATACCGGGGGTATTCCCTAAATGTCGAAATCTTCAAAATTACATTGTAACATAATTTCGTTCCCTTTTCCCATATTTAATATGTACATAGTAATTTTATACATTTTAAAAACTGTATAATTTATATTTTATAAAAGTATTTATGTTTTACTACTTATTATTTTATCTGTTTACCTTTAACATTAATTTAATAAAACCCGATAATACCGGTGCCATAATTGATTGCCTATATTGTTTGTAACTTAATTTATTTTTGCGATGGACTAAAGAGAGCAGGGTCGGCAGGTGAAATTGATTGTTAAACGTAGAAGCGACAATAATTTGAGACTGTGACATAGATAATATTGATAAATATAGATACATATTTATAGGTTAAGCATGTAATATGAAAAATGGTGTAAGCGTGTACATATTAATGATTATGAACACATGAACAATGGGACTATGAATGAATAAATTGAAAAGGATCGCTGAATTCCTGAATTTGCTTGCTGTACAGCATACCTATATATTCTGATTTTGCAGAAAATGCAGCGTAATTGACTTAGTTTACACGTTCGTTGACTGAGGGAGGCAAACACGACACGTTCCTGGATTGTTTCCGCAGAGGGTGTGATTCGCACAACGCACAAGGGTGGAAGCTCCATTTCAATAATTCGATGTTGAATAATAGTGAATGCTGCTGTTAGTTTCGTTTATGAGTTGTTAGAAGGCGGCACTCATTAAATTTGCCCCCCTGATGAGAGACCGTACGCTTCGTTTCCTTGTGTGCTCATTAATTGGCGCTCAATTTAACTTTACACTTTGCTTTTGATTATCATTACTGGGATTTTTATTGCGTTAAGATTACACGTGTTCACGTGTTTTATGTTTGAAATGTGCAGTTGTAAAGTGGGATTTTTTTTACTGTAAATTGCATGATTACATCATTTACACCATAAACGATAAAGCTTAAGCGTTAAGCTCGTAAAAGTGTGCCCCCGCTGGTGATTATGTTTGGCCCTTCTGCTGGTATTTGGTGGACAACCGAAGACATGGGATTTCACGCGATCATCTTGCGCGCAAATTTTCTGCCCGCGGGGATTTCCTCAACGGTTTACCACCCTTGGAAGCCGTGACAGATGTTTATACCGTTTGTTATTGTTATTTCGACACCTTCAAATTGGACATTGGACTTTGCAAGCATTACACGGGTTTGGGTTGCGTTTACAGTTGATGGAAAATCCCACAACACATGTTCAAATCTTCAAATCTTCAAATGTTAAAATCCATTCGAAATGTGAGGATTCGAAATGGAATTGGAAATGTGTGAAATGCGAAATATTGACATGTATAACAAAAATATCGGATTTTAATAGTGCGCGATGGTGGAATGGGGCGGCGCAGCGTTGCGCTCTGGGGGTTGTGTGTAGCGCTAGCAGCCACGTGGCGCGGGCGCGCGCCGATGGCGGGCGGCAGTCCGCGTTTCCACGGCGACGGCACGCCCTCGCTCAGTTTTACGTACACTTCATCCATCTGATATGTTTGTATAAAGATTTTATACCAATTACGCTTTAGAGTTGGCGCTCCGGCGGCGACAACTCGACAGCGGCGGCGGCGGCTGGGCGGCTGTGCGCGGAGGGGCGGCGGCGGAAGCTAAAGCTGAGCGGCGGGGTGGCGCAGCGGTTTTGCGATTGTAGGCCCTTTTCGAGTGGCGCGCTTCGAGTGCCACTCGCACGCCTACAAAAGAGAAAAGAATAACATTGCCGATGCGTATTTCCAGGGGTTGTGCACTTATCTTGCGCTTAATGCTTATAATACAATGGGATTATTTAGCGAACGGAAATTAAGCGTGATAATCGTTCGCATAATACTGTCGGCAGATCGATGAAATTATGCTGTAAATTCATCAAATACGAATGGAGCACAGAGGCTGCAAATACAAATTTTAATTTTGCTAGTTGAATTTTATTTTGCTAATTTCGTTGAATCAAAATTAATTTTACACTGAAAAACAATAATTAAACAATTTTTGTTTACTTTAGCACCACGAGCGACATCTGTTATCCTCATTAGCAGAAAAGAAGAGGAATAGTGCTTCAATATCCCGCTAGAGGTCGCTACGTACCTCAATTTATTACTATTTTTGTTTTGTTTTCAAATCATTAAAAATACTACCGTGAAAATAATCAATTAAGCTATTACATAGCTTTCCTTCCCTTCTCGCCACATTTTATTGCTCGAATAATGCCATGAAGCAGAAAGTTCATCAACTCTGCATCGGGATTCAACGGGAATAGATAGCAAATTCTAAGGGTTGAAATTCAAAGTTTACTTTTCCTAGTGATAAATTTAATTTAATTTGTTAATTTCGCTGAAACAATTCTTCTTTATTTTATAGATTTTAGTACCGCGAGCGACATCTATCTTCCACATTAGTAGTTAAGAGGCGGAGTAGACCTTTAACATCCCACGAGAGGTCGCCACACACTACTATTTATTGTTCATTTCGTTTTATATTCAAAGAGTAAAATACAATCGTTACATAATGAAATTGCAACGTTATAATAAGTTAATACAAACTATTACTTCCCTTCCCGATACATTTCATTGCTCTAATAACAACTACCTACGTACGCGTCATGCACAGACAAAAATATACAACTCAAGTCGCTTAAATCCAGATTTATTTATTAGATTATTAACATTATGCGCGCTGCTATTTGAACCAGCATACACTTTACGGGCCCAATCCAACAAAACCACATATTAACATTCAGCAGTCAACATTCACCAATTTACAATCAAATCCCGTTGAATTGCGAACTCGTAAATGTGGTGCAACAGGATTTTCGCGCATATTATGTAACACAATCGTTGTTTGTTGGACAACGTGCGTTAATTTCGCGCATTTCACCTTTCGTGTGCACTGCGGAGGCAAACGAACCTTACCGGAATCCACGTGCGCGTTGCGCACGTCACAATAAAGTGCAATTTAATTAATTAATCCGCCATTCCGCGAGAATAACGAAACGGCAAAGACGCAAAGAGAAATGTGTCGCTATGTCGCTAATTAACATTGCACGTTGCATTCACAACGGCATTATTATTTGATATTATTTAATATTTCGCTTGTAATTGCATTGGAGACAGTTTTGCGGAAAGAAAGAGCGCTTGTTAGTTGTTAGCTTTGTAAATGTTACCTTATTGCTTTGCAGTTTGCATATTATAATAATGCATCCACCGTCGTGGTGTATATTTTATTATTTGTGGAAATTACGCAACATGCACCATCCAAAGGAGTGTTTATGTTAAATTTATTCATAATTAAAAATTACGACTTTTCTTAACAAATAAATTAATACAGGAACTTTCTCAGGTTTGTCAAGAAGAAAAAACACATTAGTATGAGGATTGAGAGGAATATTATGTGAGGTTATGAGGAGTTTTCATTTCCTCATGTTCGATTACGTTACCATTTACCATTAATAGGCTTTAAGAGGTAGTGTTTCACATCGTTCAGGTGTTCGCTCTTGAGGTCTTGGCTATCTTGAGCTCTTGCTGTTCGAAGTTTGCAAGTTCTTCACCTCGCAGCCGTTAAACGACTTGCATGTTGTGTTATGCACCTTTTGTACTCGATTATCGCAGCGGCGATCGCTAGTAAAGTAGTGAGAGTCGCGTAGGTAATAAATATAATACCTTTCTTTCTTGCAGTTTTCTTATTACAGTCACTATTACCGACCTGCAAATTACAGCGTACAGAGGTACAAGAAATCATAACGTTGATTTTATTACCTCAATAATCTATTATTAGCGTTTGTCAAGTTTGTTCATAATAGTTTCGATTGCATTTTAGTTTGTACTTTTTACACTTCATTTTGTGAAATTTGTGTCATATTGGTAATTAGTTTACTAGCACGAGTTGCGCGTGTTTGGATGAGGAAAACTCTAGAAAACTTCTAATTTCACATAGGTACGTACAATGTACAGAAAAGCGAAAGTTTTAAACATTTAACGACATTACTTAGCACTTATAAATAAAATGTTGAAGGTTTTAGGTGTGTTATGAATTGAGATTTAGATTAATCAACTTCTTAATGCACCTTTTTATTTAAAAAATCTGCAGGCGGTAGCCACCTAATTTTTGTTAAATAATAATCGAATTTAGGCATTTTCAACTTTATCATTGGATCTTTACTTTGCTGTTTGTTTTTTTTTTGTGCTACGGATCCTATCTTTTTATACTCACGAAACTATTACCTCACTGGCAACCGTTGAAGAAGACGTATATAGAAGAAGAAAGCAAGCTTTAGGAAGGAGGCATGGGAGAAGGAAGCAACTTGCTATCACTGACACTCTTACCTATTCGCAACTCTCCCAAGCGTATGCAGGAAGGAAAGAAACAGAGAAAGTGTTCGAGCTCCTTTTACATGCATTGTTCTCTGCGCAGTGAAATGTCAGCTGGTGCGTTGGTGGTTTGGTTTGCATTGCGAATTTTCTTTCAGTAACCGATTAGAATTTCGTACATTTAGTCGCTCGATATATTTATCTGCGTTGTTTCGATTACTCGCAGTTCAACGCGTAACTTCACGACAAATGAAGTTGATTTTAACATTTTTTAACAATCAAAAGAGTGTTTATCAAAATGGATACTAGTCAAATGTTATTAGTGTGTTTGCTTGGATCTTTACCAGGTTTGTAATTTTCAAAAAGTAAAACAAACTTTAAAAGCTAATTAATTAGTAATACATTTGATGGATTTGTGTAGGACCGCCTGGAGTATACTGGCAGGACTCGTACTTTCAACTCTTTCCAATAGACAAAACGAAATGCCCAACGATCGATCCAAAACGGGATATTTTATATGAACTATATACACCGTAAGTTGATTAGATGATTTTTACCAAACAAGGAACTTGTAATCAATATCAATAACCAATCCTTATTTATTGGGATTATGTCATATAATAGTAAAGTAGTAGAAAATGCAAATGCAAATCGCTCGCAATTCTCAGTTAACAGAGCGAGTGCGCTAGTTTATTATAAACTTCGCGAAACACAAGAGTTTCGTAGACTTAGTTTATAAAGCCGTATGCGTTCGGTGAATGCTTTTCAGTCGGCAAAGCACTACAACTGAAATCACATTCACCCAACAACAAAGCAACAATTACTTCTTAGATATATTTAATTAATTACAAAATAAGAAAAGAATTAAGTTGAAAGTTTACAATTTAGTGAAAATGGACGCAGGACCTTTTTTACTTGTGTGTTTACTGAGTTCAATACCGGGTAAAAAGACGAGATTTAATACTATCAAAAATAAAATAATACGTTGATATTTAAAAATGTATCTTTGCAAAAAAAAAACAGTGAGTGATGGATTTGACATTTTAAGGACCACCGGGAATCACGTTCCAGGATGCTTATCTACAGTTATTCCCAGTTGATAAGAGCAAATGCCCAACGATTAATCCAATCAGAGACATTGCGTATGAATTGTACACAAGGTAAATCAAACAAATTGATATTGAATTGAAACGAAACATTGCAAGATTGATTGTTGGATTTGGATCGGTTACGTGATGTTATTTAATTGCACCTCGTGGTTCTCGACTGAAAGTATACTCCAAATCCATGTCAAGTTCGCGTCGGCATGCAATCTTTCATCAGCGTTCGCAATGCGCGGTATTTCTAATTGTTTCACGTCTTGCGGATATGCAGCAATGCGCAATTTCATTTTCAATCACACGGCCAGACCATATCTGCACAGACTGATCTACATGCTCACAGTTAACTAGATCATTACTCATAAACGCATAAACTCATAGTCATAAACTAAACTAAACTGAAACAATAGTGTCTCTACCAAATTCTCTCCCCGATCTTAACATTAATCCCGTTCGCCGAGCTTAAAATCATACCGGATTTCAACTTTAATTCAGAGTTGGGTGCTTCTTGGAAAACAAAGTGCCTAACCAACATTCCCAGCGTTGATTTCATCTCCAACATTGCGAACTTCTGCCATACGCAGTTCCTGGAACCAGCGCTGAAGGGCAGATAGGCGAACGGATGTCTTTTGCTCGTTTCCTCCGGCGTGAAGCGCTCCGGATCGAAGACTTCCGGATTGGGATAAATGTCGGGGTTGCGGTGCAATGTGAACACACCACAAGCTACTTCCGTTCCTTTCTTGAAGGTGTACTTGTCATAGGTGAAGTCTTCACTGACACATCGACCAAACAAAGGCACCGATGGATAGAGACGAAGGGTTTCTTTGATGACCATTTCTAAATAACGCATTTCTTGGATATCCTGATGGGTTGTCTCGCGTTCGGGGCTCTTTTCGTAGATAATGCGCTGTTCTTCGATGACCTTTGCTTGGATATGCGGATACTTTGCCAAGCAATAGATGCAAAAGCTTATTGCAGAACTTGTAGTATCATGACCCTGAAATTAGTAAACCCACCATTAAGCTAGTTGTGTTGCCTAACGTTTACAATCAAGCGCGAGCAATGTGTGTTGCCTATCCTACACATCACCGGATCCAATATTTAATTCACTTTTTAATACAAACCTCAAACATAAATGTATCGACTTCCTCACGAATATCTTCATCAGTCAATGGCTCTCCATTAAAAGTAGCTTGAAGCAGAATATCCAAAAACGGAATCTTTGCTTTGTAACCAAGTCCATCTTCATTGGTAGCGGTGGCATTTTTCTTTGTAGCTTCGTGATTATCCAGTATCTGCTTCTGAAGCAGTTCATTCCTCCGGGACTGTATCACAGTCATGGTGTAGTTGTGCACAATTTTCAAATTCCTCATCTCGTCGCGATAGTCCGCCGTCAGTCTGTAGTAGAGTTCGAATTGTTTGAGTGCGCTAACGCCACGTCTGATGACCAACTCGGACATCTTCTTGACGGCACGTACATATTCCGAATCGGAGCACTCCTGGGCATCGACACAAGTGCCCATTGCAGTTTCTAAATCACAAAATTGTACATTACATACTTAAAGTGGAAAACACGCCGCCGGCAGCGAGCGCGTCGACGAGCGATTTATCCAATTCTTTTTCTTATCTCCTTCGTACTTCGTTTGTTGTTCTCTTGTTTTCCACTTAAATACATTACAATTACGTTGTTTTCCACCTATATATGTAATGTATATAAGTGGAAAACACCTGGCAACTAATATATATTCAATTGATCTGAAATGCATTGTTTTCAAAACTATGGGACAAAAAATCAAAATATTTTTTTACCACAAATTGTATCCAACGCACAAAGCGTCACGAAAGGGAACACATCAGTCCTATCGTTACCAATTTCCTTCTTCAGCTTGCGCACTAGAATGTTGGAGTTCTTATCAAACACGTCAATAAACTGCTCGAGGATCTTAAAGTGATAGGCTGGAGTGAGCAACTTTCGGCGTCCGCGCCATTTTTCCTGTTCGCTGGTAAGCAAGCCAGTTCCCAACCAGCGGTGGGCGAAATCGTAAAGTTTGGACTTGTTGATTAAGCAGGAATGCGTCAGGAGTTGTTCCAACATCACTGGATCAACGATACTAATGCCAAAGGTGAAACCGAGCGCTCCGCGGATGATTTTGCATTTGCCCACGGACATTGTGTACTTATGCAAGTCCCAATAAGCATCTAAACATAACAATATCAAATTTTATGTATACTACAAAGAAGCAAGGAATCATGATAGCTGGAACTTACCTCGAACATTGGTGACCAGAAGCAAATGTCCAAAAATCGGAAACATAAACTTCGGAGTTGGAATACTCCATACTCCATTAAAATGTCGATAGTACTCAATAAACCAATACAAAATCGCCACAGCAAGTCCAACAAGGCACAAGACTAACAGCAACATCTTCAGGAGAATAATAAAAATGTGTCCTAATTTTAAACTGTTTCAAATATCTTATCAATTATTATTGGTACTTATTGGTACTTGAGATTGAGAAAATTTCAAAACAAATAACACTTTATTTGCCACTACTGGAAAGA
>JARJDQ010029093.1:0-12943 GCA_030264215.1 Geostiba sp. GC000077
CCTCTCCGCTCCCCCCCGACCACACATCCGCCTCCGCCCCGGGGCCGCCGCGGGGGGGCGTGGGGGGTGGGGGGGGGGGGGGGGGCGGCGGGGGGGGGGGGGGTGTGGTGAGATTGAGCGAGGCACGCGTGCATGTGCACACACAAGTTGCTATTGATTTACGATGCTGATGGCGCTGCCGCCGGCGCAGCTCCATCGAGAGTGCGTTTAGGGAAGATGCAAGACCGCTAATCCCTTTGCAAGCGGCATTATTAATGAGAAGGCCAAAACTTTGCTGCCGCGGCGCTGACATTCGCTGTGTGCCTGTTTGCGCTCCGTGGCGAATCCTGCTGCTCCTTGACTAGCGCGCTGTATGGCTATACACACCGCCGCGGTGATGGCGGTTGGCGTCGTCGTTTGGAGAGATGCCTTCTATTGCTTCTTGGAACAATATTAGCGCAGTCTATCGATCCCAGTTCCCGGTGGAAAGCAGGAGCGGCGCGGCGGCGGCCGGGTGTATGCTAGTTCCGGCGGATTCTTCATGGCTCATGTTTCGCGCTCTCCGGCAGATATTAATGCGCGAGATTTGCTCTCCGCAACCCCGCGGAAAGAGATTAATGATATTATTATATCCTTTGGAATCGTGTTTAATATTTGTCACAATTCACAGACAATTATTATGTATTTATTAACAGATTGTTTGTATCATACGTATTCTTAGTGTGTGTGCGGAACCCCCTACTTGTATACAGGGTGGAGATTTCAAGCATGCATAACTTTTATCAAAATAGTTTTTTAGGTATTATTAATATTTCTATCCCAAATCAAAGAAACCCGCAGGTCAGACTCACCCTGTATAGTTTTAATAATGTTCACATTCGACTGTGAATTTTTTTGTAGGGTAATTTTGGTTTTTATAAGGGCGTGTGTGTATACTGTACATTCAACCCACTGAATTATGTTGCACCCATGTTTCTTTCAATGGACTATTAATAATGTTACTCATGCACAAGCTTTTTTTTAAGCGCGTGATAACTGGCGTTTGTTTACACGCACGGAATTGAAAGGGTGGGTTTTGTGCTACGCACATTTGCTCTCCTTGCAAGGTGATAAAGAGCAGGGAGGTTGAGGGCACGTGGGCACGTGTGTCCGCTGCGTCGAGCGGAAATAAATGCGTACGAATGCGAATGGTGCCTGAAATGAGGACGAAATTACGGGGCGCCCCCCGACAGCGTAAACAATTACTTTAAAACGACGTTAGCGCGGATGCGGAGCGATTTCGTGCGAGGGCGCGCATGCACGCACATGCGTGGGGAAATGGCGCCCATTTTTGCATCGTCAACACCACGCGGGCGCCAAATAGGCACATTTTGCTACATCTACATGCTGTGTGAGGGTGCGTAATGCTAAGTTTGCCTTGGCATAACGGGGAGACGGTTGATGTGTTCTGCGTTTCGTTTCGTTTCGTTTCGTTTCGTTTCGCTGGCAGGCAGAAATTATAAATTAAATATTTCATGTATTTTGATATGCACACGGAGAGAGGGTGCCTGCGCATGTGCCTATATTACAAGGGAGTGCTTCGAGGGTTCTTACACATGTTGCGATTGTCATCGTCGTTGCTAACGTCGCGACTTGATGTGCACACGTTGCGAGAATTTTCCATTGCAGCTTTATTAGAAAACGAACCGTTTGCTAAAAGTATACGAACCTTCGTTCTCTTTTATTTACGAGGTGCTTAGTTTAAGGCTACACACAGAAATAGAGTTTATTTTTCATCGAATTTAGAGTTTAATATGTTAGACAACTTTGAGCCCTTTGACCTTAGTCTTCAAAATCTCGCTTCCTTTAGATTTTTTATAGCAACTTGATTTTCTTACTAAACGCCCATTAACTCAAAAATTAGAACAACCACAATTAGCATCATTGGAAAGAGCGTGAAATTTCCTTTAATTTGATATATTTCACCGTGAATGTAAGATGCATCAACAATCAAATACATACCGTTCATTGGCAAGAGAAACAAAAATTTATTATGAAAAAATAATTGGCAATTTTCAATGAGCAATACTCTTAAACTTACTTAATTGAGGAATAACGTTTTTATCGTGGTAAGTTGACAAATTTCAAGCCCTTTCCATCGATGCTATTTGATGTACAAAATGTTAACAAATTCATTACGTAATCAACAAATGTATCACCAAAAACACGTCCGTAAAATAAAGATATTGGTGGAGGCGCCACATTTTGCATGCTCAAATTTTTGTAGACTTTGAAACCTCGTCTTTGTAGGAATTAGCTCCACCTAAAAACCGATTTCTCCTGTACCATAGGTTTAGAGTTTAGTTTATAGAATAAGCTGTGACTATCAAGTAGTCGAATGGTCCATGCACAAATCCTTTCCGAAATGCTCTGCGCTCTGCGGTATTAGGCTATTAATCTAAAATGGAAATCGCCTGTAAACGTCGATGAATGCCATTGCATTCCCAGTTTGGGTCTTGAGCTGGGTCCTGGGGTGTCGCGCCGACGGCGGCGCCAAGTCGGGAGTCTTAAATAAAACAAAATTAAAACGTCATTGTGTGACATTGAAAGGGCTTAATTGGAATTGCGGGCAAGCGAAACACATTGAACAGCAATGTCAATATCCGGACCACTATGTCTAATTGATCGGCCCCCGGTTACCATGTCCTGGCCCGCGCTTC
Source organism: Geostiba sp. GC000077 (assembly GCA_030264215.1). Lineage (NCBI taxonomy): Eukaryota > Metazoa > Arthropoda > Insecta > Coleoptera > Staphylinidae > Geostiba > Geostiba sp. GC000077. The sequence continues at coordinate 2,679 of JARJDQ010029093.1, forward strand.
CTGTGTGAGTGCTTTCTATGCCTTTGCCGCAGCGGCGAAGTGCCAAAGATGTATGCGGGGCGGGCGGCGGCTGTGCTTGGGAAAGGGAAACGAATTCGCGGCGCGCAAACCCCGCTGCGTAGTTTCTACACTCTTGTACGTTGATAACGGAAGGCAGGGCGCGCAGGGGTAGCCAAAGGGGGAGCGAACGCACCGCGTATTTCGCAAGGGGCGGCCGAGAGGAGAGGTATAGTGGTGGCCTGGTGGCGCGGTGCGTACGAGCGTACGCTCTGTTGCTGCATCCATGCCTACCCCTTATTAAGCCAGCTGATTACTCTTTGAAAACTTACATCGAGAACAAGCGGCTTTGGGGGCGCACGACGGCGGCGCAAGCGAGATCTTGCTGTGCGTATATGTTTGAGAGGGTGGTGGTGGGGGCAGGAAGCGGTGAGGCAGCAACAACCAAGTAACTAGCGCCCGGCTGCGCATTAGCCGATGGCATAGTCTAAATGTCTAAAGTAGAGCTAAAGGAATATCATTATTGTGTGCTTGTGCTGGGGGGGTTGGGGCATTGGGGGTAGTTTCGTCTTGTAGGCGCAGAGTACGAAAACCCAAAACGCAAAACTTGCTACTTAAATCATATTTCACACACCAATGCGGTGGAAACTATTTCAACCATTCTGAATGAAATTCTGATCCAATTCCCATGCTGTTTCCATTTTCTGCTCTACTCTCCGAGGGTTGGGGTTTGGGTTCGATGATGGAACGCGCGCTTGGCATTAAGATTTAACTCGTAAGCGCGATTGAATTGAGTGTCGGCAGAGAGATCGCAATTCGTTCGACATCGACCTATTTGCCGCTTTTTGCATATTTTCGTTATCTCCGGCTGCGGTCCCGAACTCCCGGCGTCCCGTCATCCCTCTCCGGATGCGGAACTCACCACCCCATCCCCTCCAGACTTGCAATACTATTTAAATAATGCACGCAGTCGAGCGGAGCGCTAGTTCCCTAATCGGATTAACGACTCGGCTAAAAAACATGGCTTTCGCGGGCGACTACATATTTCATGACGTATATGCTGGCAGCGGGGGCGGCAGGGAGCTTTGCATATGCATATCGTATTCATGCGTGTCCGGCGCGGCGTTGCGTGCCCGCGGCCATTAGACGAATAATCCATTGTTTTTTGCTGCGACACGGAACATCCTGGGCATCCTGGGCCTGGGCTAACAGTCTATCCAAAAAACCTCTTGGATATTTTAATTAAAAGGAAGCGAAGAGGGGCTTTTACGGTGTGGGTACACTGGCAGCACTGGGTGTAATGTAACGAATGCAAATATACGCGCGGATGGATAGTCTGCAGGGGGGCGGCGGCGGAGCGCCTTGAGTAGGATTTGTCAACTTAGTGAAAATATATCCGAAAGTTGGCCCGCCCGGCACGGCCAGACAATTGGGTCGAGACTAATTGTCGCCCGAGCCTCGCGGCAACGCGGCAAGATGCAAATTATTTGCTGCTTGAGCACGCGCCGCCTCACAAACACTCGACCACGCGCGCACCTCAAAAATTTGCTAGTTTATTCTTCAAACTCCATTAATTATGTCGGCGGTGCCTCTACTTAAAAGATGCTTTCACAGTGAGGCAATAAATCACGGATAAGCACGAATCGCGAGATAAAAATTCTTCGGCCCGCACATTTTTTTTTTGTTCTGTTCGTCTGCTCTGCCCTTATTTGCATTCAGCAGCGATTTTTCTCCAAAGCGCGGGGCGGGTCTCTCGCCTCGATTATTAAATTATGCATGCGGCGATTAGACGCGGCTTGTGCACATTTGAGTTATGTCTTCTGGGCCGTTTTCTTAGTCAATACGGTTGCATAATCATTTCAATTTTTCCGCCGACTTGTTATTCGCATTTTACGCTTGTTTTCTGCGTTTAAGCTAACGCTGACTTAAATTTATGCCCTGCCGAGGCGAGTCCCCGCATGATTTCCATTTTCCGAGTATAGTGTGCGAGGCGTGTAGCTAGGGGTATGAAAATATTGATTTCAGCACTTCAAGGTCGTCGGCGATACCGGGATACCTCAAAGTTGAATCGCATGGGCATCGCGCTATACATGTAGCGACATCCATCGTTCAGAAGCCCAACTACATGGATTTACACTTTGTGCTCGGTAGCTTTGAAATTATACTGCATTTCCGCTGCATACGCAAACATGGGGCGGTTTATTGTGCGTGGATATATCGTCCTGCAGTCCCTGCTCTGTATGTTATGGCATAGGTAATCCGACGCTCGTCAGACTGTTGCTCGGGCATAGCGGGGGCCATTAGGGTTGTATTGATGGCCCTGCGACCGCCCAATCGAATTACTCCCATTAGCTCACATAATTTAGGTGTCTAATTCAATTGCCTCGTTAAAGGAACACCATCTATCCTCAAAACTGCATTATATACCGCCGCCAAACGATCCGTTCGCGCGGCGGCGGGCCCCTGAACGATATACACACTGCCGCCGCCGCCTCCGTCGCTGCCAAGCCGAGTGAGTCCCAGATCGAAAGCGCCAAAGCACCCAACACACACCCGCCACACACACATACGTCCACCGATCGTCGTGCATTGCGGATAATACGGCCCGAAGCGTAGATAACACTCTCGACAATTTCGTATCCGTTTATTGGCAGATTACGCTCCCAAGGAAACACTCCTCCGCAGACATCCGCCCCGAACGACCGCCAGATGTTTTCAAATGCTCTGCCCGAATCGACTGCAATGTTTCATTGCCGAGTGCATCGCGCACTTGCACTTGCCGTGCGCGTCCCCGATATAAACACACAAATTGCATTTTTCATTTCGCGCGCAACCCGCCAAATCGTCTTGGGTGCCAGCCATTTGTGCATGATTGAAGGACACTGCCTGGATTTATTCCGAAATAAATTTCACAGCGCGCTTACTTGCTTGATGGATGCGAGATTGCGAGATAGATGCATGTACGTTGCGGTTGTGGCTATGTCACCAGAGACGAGATTTATCGCCCAGTTTGGTCATCCCTGATTGATTGGCGATGAGCATAGTTTGAAATTTTAAACTACCGGCTTGAATTAATGTGTCCTGGGCGCGCAGTAAAAGTCATCTCGTTACGGAAAAGGACCTATTTATCTATGCGCTGAATGGAGGAATGGGGGAAAGTCCAACAAAAGGAGGCAATTTTTCAATATGAAACTGGCGAAAAGTATATATCTTAAAGCAGTGTGAGCCGATGCGGCGGGCGGCAAAAAGGGACTCTCTGCTCCTTCGCCATGCCGCGGCACGGCGGCGCAAGATAATGTATACAAGAAAGTTTGGGTGGAAATTGTTAAAGTTGGAAACTGCTGCATGCGATGTTTTCTTACAAAATTGAGTAGCACCGGAAGATGAATATTTCAGGCCTGCCAGCGGAGCCGCCTCAACGCCTTTCATAAACGCGGCATAAATACGCCCGCAACTACCTTCGCCCGCATTTGCAAACAATCCCAACTGTTTGTCCTTTGCGCGCCGCCACCAGAGCGAGCATGTAACTTCCACCTCTGTTCCAATTTACTCCCGCCAAAGCTTACATTCCATTTGTTCTCCAGTCATTATGAGTAGAAGATCCCACTAGTAATTGTGGTAAGTAATTGTCGGATGCTTGAGAATTATAGAGCAAGTTATATTCCCGAGTGCCTGCCTGCAGGTTGATAATTTCCGGTGCGACCGGTGCGAGGATTGCGCCCAAGGATTTTTGATGCGCTATTTGCCGTAGGAAAAACCATTTCACATTTTGCATTCAAATGATATCCTCCCCGAGTTGGCTGAGTGCACAAAAGACCTCTGTAGCATTGAAACTGATTGCTCTTTAAAAGATGTCATCTCGGCAAATGTAAAACATCTCCTTACTATAATGCTATTGTCATCTCGCGTAATTGAATCTGCTTTGTCTGCTTTGCCGCAGCGGGCATGGATTTTTTTCCTCCTCTTCTGAAGAGTGGAAAACTGGAAAAATGTTGGATATAATGTTGGGGATTTATTTTTTGATTTCCGCTCGCTTGTTGTTTCTTCCACTACACAATGTTACTTTGCGTTTGGCATTGCTTTGCTGCCTGCTGAGGTTTCCCAACAACCAAGAGGGAAGGAAGAAGCAGACGACAAAATGGCGACCGGCGACGTGTAATAGACACGTGCGGTTGTGGGGATGCTGGGAACAACACGGTTTCTTCTACATCAAAGGCAACCGCATGTTTTCAACCATCAGGTTTGATCAAAGAGCGTCCAAACCGTCATAAGTAAATGACGCATGCGGTCACTCCTGGCACCACGTCCGCATTGCTCAAACTTAAATGGCCCCCAAAAAGTAGGAGGAGTATGGAGTATAGAGTCGAAATTAAATTTATTCTCCTCGCATTTCCTTACTATTCATGTAATTAAGTCCGCAGGCCCGCAGCCAATTGGTGATCCTCTGAATAATGAACCAATTACTTAGACGCTGCGCGTTCTTGGCGCGCCATCGCCATGGCATCTTATTGAAATTCAAAGACCGAGATTAATCAGTTACTTTTTGCGTGACGCCACACAGCGTCTATACTGTCAGGGACGAGTGTAAGTCGAACTGTATGAATCGGGGAGCCGAGGAGGGAACAATGGGATGAATAAACGCGTTCTGCAACTTTAAACAGCTCGCATTCGTCTTGCATGGCGACGTGCAAAAAGTTTGGCGTGCTTCGGGGCGGCCATTCATCATGCGCGTGGCGCCGCGCACGGATTTTATTCAAATTGATCATTGAAAAAAAGAAACGTAAAAGATACTATACCTATCGGCTGAGAAATGGATGCGCGAATCATGAAACTCATTAGGTTGCAAAGCGACGAATAACGAACAGGGGACTTATTAAATTAGCGCTAACTATGACTCTCACAGCGAGAGAAAAGGGGGGCGAATCGAAAATGCCGGAAAGAAGGTGTCTGCCGCCTGTAAAAAGGATTCCCGGCCACCAAGCACCATTACTGGAGGAGTTGAGGATGCTGGGCACGTCGCGCCTCGAGTAGTAAAAATCTCTGGCCATATTAGTGTGGCAGATAGAGTTCGGCTCCTCTGCGCCGGGCATCGTTCAGAGGCGGCAGCCTGCCGACAAGCGCCTCCTTCAGCGCTCTTCAGCAACAACAAGACAAACTCAGTCGACAGGTTCACGCGTTCACGTCACGTTTCGTGATGACGGATTGCGCAAAGCGGGCAAGCAGGATATTTGAATATTTTTTCGTCTCACCCAAAACTGTTATACATGTATTGCAGTATTGCAGCTTGTATCATCCGTCCGTTGTAAAGTTTCGTCGCCTTCGAGCCAAGCGTTGCCCTGATTTTTTCCCCTTCGAGTAGAGGGGTAGTAGGGATATGCTATGCTCGCATTTTGGTCTTGGGACTCTGGGTAGGTATGCATTATGGAGGCGGTGGCTGGCGTCGGCAATTCCGACAACGCACGTATAACTCAATCACTCAATCACGATCGCATTTCGGAACTTACTGACTCAGATTCAGCGGTGGGTGAAATGGTGTCTTGCGCCCCCAACCCCCCTTCCCCGACTGTTTCCCTTCTGCGCTACAGATGCAAGCGCCTGAAATCACATATTTATTATATTTTAACCCTGCCAACAGGAATATATGCATTGACGCCCCTTTCCGACAAGTCGACGTTTTGCCGCCCATGAAATATTATATGTAGGGCCACGTTTCGATGATTTTCCTCCCAGCCGGCAGAGCCGACTCATTTGGTGGCAGCGCGCAATTGCTCCTGCTGTGCGCTCGTAGGAAGGAAGCGTGGCGTTTCGGCGCTGATGATGTCTTTCGGGATCAATCAAGATGTCAGCCCTGAGATACGAATGCAGGTAGTCGGCGGAAATCGATATCGTGGCAAGGGGAAATGAGCAGAGGCATGACGGGAGATGACACGCGGCGCTATCGTCCGCCATTTCGCTGGCTGGCAGCCGCCAGCCAAGCCGATGCAATGATGGTGGACGGTGGCGGCGGCTGGGGGTGAGCGCGCCTCGGGATGATGCACGCTCCCCGCAGATCGACTGTAATTACAGCCTTTTGCATCAAATCCTGATGGATACACTATCGCGGCGCTTTGACGGCGTTTAATGGTAACGCACAATGCCGCCGCCCGGCCATTATGTGGGCGCCGGTAATAGGGTATCAGATCGCTTTAATGCCAAACACCATCAGATATAATTGCACGCATTCATCTGGATCTAGCTTTTGCAAATTAACATGGCGTCGATGGCATCATATGCACCGATTCGCAACGCCATTTTTTCCCCCGATAATATCGCCGTTGAATTCCGCTTTGAAGTTATTTCCAACACTCGTCGGCAAACACCGAGATATCATAAGTTGTACTTTACGGAATTTACGCAAGATAAATGGCCTCGTGTCCTCCAGAGAGGACAAATAAAGCGCAACAACCGCGTTGGAAGTTGGCAGTTGGCTGTGAGCTGGAAGTTGGAAGTTGGATGTAAACAGTTTAACTATAATTAAATCCCCGACACTTGCGCACGCGTGCGGTCACGCATCTGACAAACTGGGAAACACCACGCCTTAAATATAGTGTTCAAACAAGAAACAAAAACTACGCAACGTTGAATAGCTGCCCCGCTGACACCACACACTTTCACACGCTACCATTCTCAAAGCCGTCAATTTGATTTAACGACGCATAAATTTCAAAATATATTTCTCATCCGCAAACATACTGCGCAGTTTGAATACGCGGGAGGGTCACCGTGCTCGTAGTATACCTACACTTAAAATAGAGACCACTTGTTTTCCCCTCGTTTTGCCTTGCATTTGTGTTTTTCATCTCGAGTTAGCACTCGGCGATGATGCCATCGGGAATTCGCCCAATGGAGGTCATGCATAGGCAAACAAACGCACAAAGCAGGGCTTTAAATATAAATCCAAGTATAGCAAGAGGCAGCCAAATGTTTTCAGGTCAACGCTGTGTAAAATCTAAAGTCTAAATTTGTTTTCTTTTATATTGCAGCTTGCAGGTGAGTCAGCGACGTGCGTTAATTAATTATGCTCTGTTATTCTGTTACTCTGCTATCTTGCTGCCATTCTACTACTAGTAAATTAGTCGCAATGCGCTCGAGTGCATTGCACTTGCTCTCCCTTTGCGTATTTTTTTTCCATTTTTAATTGGTGGCAGCGCGCGTGTGATGAACAATATGGCGAATGACATGCGGCGGAATAATTTATTTTAATTGTGCGTGCACCGCTGGAAAATGTGATATAGGTAGGCGAGCGCAGCGCACACGTATATGCGATACGACAGGTTCTTATGTAATTACCTACCCCCATGTGCAACAAGGGTTGCCACCGCACCGCAAGCCGCGCATGCATCACGAGCCGAGAGACGTACGTTGTAATAAATGAAAGCGGAAAGTTTTGTTCATAAATTATTTAATAAATACGGCCGAGCAGATAAAAGGGACAAAAGGGTTTACACCTTTCTGTGCAAGACCTTAATTCGCATATTCCGGCCCATGGCACCGGCGCTCGAGAGATATAGTCTCTATCCAGCTATGCGGCAACATAGGAAGCGAAGCAGGAGCGGCAGAAAACCGGTGCATATTTCATTATTAATGATTCACAGACATTTCATAAAATCATCTTTATTCTTCGTGGCGTGTGGCGACATTCGTTCTTGGCCAATTTTGATATGTATTTTGGAGTCCTTTCTAATCTGTTACAAAATAGTAAATGAAAAGTTGCATTTATCTTTAAAGATTATTTGGGGTACTAGAAATTTTAATACAGGGAATAGTGTACAGGATCTTTTTAACATGTAAAAAGTCTAGACAAATCTGAGCATGCAAAATGTGTTTTTTTGGTCTTACACAAAGTTTCAAATGGAGAAACACATTCGTGTCCCGGCGCCTCCACATTTTCATTTTATGGACTTGCTTTTGGTGTTACATTTGTTGATTACATAATGAATTTTTAACATTTTGTACATACAATTGCATTGGTGGAAAGGGCATGACATTTTCACTCTTACCACGATAATTTGTTTTTTCATAATATGAAAGTTTATGATTTATTGCTCATTGAAATTTGCCAATTGTTTTTTCAAAATAATTTTTTGGGTCTCTTGCCAATGAGCGGTATGTATTTGATTGTTGCTGCATCTTACATGCATTATTAATTATATCAAATTATTAAAAGAAATTTCACGCTCTTCCCAATGATGCTAATTTCATAATTGTGGTTGTTCTCATTTTTGAGAAATTGGGCTTTTAGTAAGAAAATGACGTCGATTTAAAAAAAACCTAAAAGATGCGATATCTTGAAAACTAAGATCAAACAGCTCATAGTTGTTGATCATTTTATACTCTAAACTTAATGTAGAATGAACTATTTTTTGAGTGCAGATTTGATTTGATATTTCGCCCCTTTAGCAATTCGTGTTTGTGAAGGCGCCGGGGAAAGACTGAATTTATCTATTTGATAATCCGTGCTAGATGAAACGCACGTTTCAGTCTTTGATTCTTCTTGACTTCTAGTATGTCAAAAAGTTACCATCAATTATCTAAAAAAATGTAATCCCCCATCTTTGTCGAAATTTGTTCTGCCAAATACCTATTTTTTTAACTTCAAGACTTTAAGACTTTATTAACTTTGAAAAACTTTAAAGAGCGTTTCCAAAATATTCCGAATATACAACTGACTTTAACTTCAATTCCTTTACTGCCCTTTCTTCGGTTTTCCTTTTTATCACTTCCAAAGTTTATGTCCTTGAGACCTTGTGGTGATATTTAATATATAAAGCACATTCGCACTCATTTCTTGGTGCTGAAGGTGGTGGTTGTGGTAGTTGGTAGTCATTAGTCTAATGAGTTTTTTGGTATGTTGCTATTGTTTGAAGTTTGGTGTGCGGTTTGCGCGCGCTTGTCGTGCGGGGAACTGCTTAAAATAAAGCTCTCAGTAGGCAGGACGAGCAGGACGAGGACGAGGAGACGCCGCTTACATAGTTTATTGCAGCAAGTTGGAAAACGGTGCAAACATGGAATGTGATTCATAACGCGAACTACTTACCCGAATTGTCTAATTTGCAAGAATCCCAATGCGCCACAGACCCAAGCCCGCCGCCCGCCGCCACCGCCTCTCAAAAGCCGCCGCGACAAAGACACTGCTAATAGACTGTACGTGCAGATTTTAGAAGCTTGTGTATTATGCACAGCGCGGTGGTGCGCGTGTGACTTATGTGCGAGGGAGTGTTATTTAGTCGGAAGGCGGCAGTCGGCAGTCGGAATTATTATTGTTCGCACAGCGTGTGTGCAGAAGATGCTTTGAATGCGACATTTTCATTAATTTACTCGTGCGGCAGGTAAATCGCACTCATTGCACAGGCGCGTATGCTCACAAAGCAAATGCACTACGCTGTGACATTGCAATGGGACTTTACGTAATGAGAATGCAGGTAAAACGCACGCCTTTGTTATGTATTATCGTGTTAGGTGCTGTTGTTTGTCGCATGTCAAAGACTTTAATGCGCATAATGCTCATGCCGCTCGTAAATTTCCAAAATGTTGATGCGCCTCGAGTTTTTATGTCTGTCGCGTAATTTCGTTAAAATGTATTTAATTTCTCGCATTTGCCCACCCGAGGATTTGTCATAAGATGGAGACGAGGAAGCAAGGGTAAACAAATTAAGGCCTAAATCAGTGTTTGTTTATATGTGCTACTCTAGAATTGTAATTAAAATACTAATTACGGTGCGCTCGGTAAAATCCAACTCTCGTGACTGTGGTGAAAGTGAATGGAACATTGCGAAGGGAAAAATTGCGCACCGCAGGGTTCTTACTCTCTACGCTGCCAGCAATTTTAGTTCACTGGCGCTGGGGGGGTTCACGAGGATGGAATTTATCACGCTGTGACGAATCACGGCCACCAGGCGCTTGCCGACGCGATGCGACGCGATTGAATATACCTATACAGTGCTTTTCATTAATGCTCGAACATAGGCCAATACATTGCACATACTACGCAGAGCAGAAAAGGCAAAAATCAAAAAACAAATTCGGTGATTGCTGCCAAATCATTGAATTTTCTCTTCGGATTCTTGTTGCTAAACATAATCCGTCTCGTAAACTGTTTTTGCACGGCCGCCAGAGGGCGCCGTTAACCCCTGCCAATTGGGAAATTTCGGAAACGCGAAAAGCTATAGAGTAAAAAATGTCTACAATGATAGAGCAAGACTTGTTTTGTCGTCATCCGCATTTCCCTC
>JARJDQ010029100.1:0-10729 GCA_030264215.1 Geostiba sp. GC000077
GGCCGAACATTTTCGCAACTCACTACGTTCGTTGCGAAATACTCGACCTCGCATCTTAAAATCAAACTTTACACACTAATTTCATAAATAACTATTAAGACACTTCCCGGGCACTGAGGGGATTGGGACGGGGTGCATTTTAAAGAGCGTCTTCTTTCCTCGCAATCTTGAAATATATAGCTCCATTTCGAAATAAATCTGAACATTTTCAAATTATATGGTAAGGCAATTCTAGGGCCCTGAGGGGTTTGGAACGTGGTGCATCTTAAAGAGCATCTTCCTTCCCTATCAGAATTTGCAAAGATACTAAAGGAAAGAGCTCGCAGTCAGGAAATATAGAGCAAAATATGGAAATAAATCTGAAAATGTTCATTTCTGATTTAAATGCACTTCCGGGGGCCTGACGAGGTTGGAACCGGGTGCATCTTGAAGAGCGTCTCCTTGCCTATCAGAATCCACAAAGACTTAAAGAAAGAGGTCGCATTCGGGAAATATAAAGAAACATTTTCTTTTATTGAATTTCTGTGGCCCTGAGTGGGTTGGAACGAGATGCATCATAAAGAGCGTTTCCTGTGCTATGAGAATTAGCAAAGATACTGAAAATAGGAGCAAGCGTTCGGAAAATAAAAAGGATTTTTCGTCGATTGTCGTAAAATTATTAAATTACTTCGACAAAACTTTTTAAAACCAATTTTAAGGCACTTCTGGGGGCCTGAGCGAGTTGGAACCAGATGCATCTTAAAGACTTCTTGTCTGTCAGAATCCACAAAGATACTAAACGAAAGTGCTCGCATTTGGGGAATATAAAGCAAAATATGGAAACAAATCGGAAAATTCCACGGCACTGGAATTTGTCCATTTCATATAGCGTTTATTCGTTTCTTATAGCGTGTATTGGTTTCATATAACATCTATAATTATTATAGTACCAATTTAAATTAGCAACTGTTTTGTTAAAAAAAAAACATGTGTAGTATACTAAAGTTGAACTACCAAGAATTCACCTTTGTGGCCTTTCAGACCTTACTTACCATTGGTTGGTTATAAATCGTACGTTTGTTTTGAATCAATTTTCGATTTTGATTATAGGTAGAGGTGCATCTTCTCTTTATACGAATTCAAACTTGAAATGCACGATCATATGATTCAGTAAGGTGGCGCCACCGTAGATAGCGGTACAGAGCCAGGAAGCTTAAGGCCGATGCATAACTGCACGTGAACGAGAACGAAAACTTCAAACAATCGAAAGCCAGAATTCAGTTTTCGTTCTCGTTCATGGGCAGTTGTGCAGCGGCGTTTAAAAGTCCAAAGAAATTAGAAATTGGTAAAATATGAGAAGAATACAGATTTGTTAATTCTTAGTAACGAAAACGCTAAAATATACCTTCTATTTCATCAAACAATTGATAATCAGATAAGATTTAAGGAGTTAATTCTACGGTAAATGTATAAAAAATCAAACTGAAAATTCAGACTGAAAACAAGTTAAAACAACGTGTGAGAGTCAGTTTGAAAGCATTTGATTGCGAGGTGCCAACTTTAGAAACGCAAACGCCACTGCCTTTTTGCCTCGGTGGTCTCGGCCATGTCTCGGCCCGTCGTCTGCCGCTTCCACAAAACCTCCAACTCCAACCACTTCCAAGCATCCAATACCAACACGATACACGAAAATGTGACGTAGCTCCGCCGAGTCAACACGTAACGCATTTTTGGCCCATGGTGGGGGTGCCATGTGTCCGTAGAACTTCCACGTATCACGCAAAACTTGCGCTGCGGCTCCGTAGCGGTGTTTCTCTGCGTTGCGCCGAACTCGTATTCTCGTATTCTCGTTTGGTCCTCGCTTGGTAATCGTTCGGCTATCATTTAGTGTTAATTTCTCTGTAAATAAGTTATAAAGATGAAAAATTTCTTCCTTCTGGCCCTGCTGGTCCTACCAGCGATCATCCTCACAATCGATGGAGGTAAGTTTCGTTCTACATTTTACTTCAATTCATTTTCAATCTTGATCGCATCTTGGTGGTACAACCACAGAACCACGGTATAACCTTTCAACGGCGTTCTTGCTAAGAAGACGTGGCATTTCTTGTGCCAAATAGGCATTTATTGCCAACTATTGCTCACTTCCAAAGCATTAATAATATATACTTTGCTCTGGGTGTAATGTGCTCCACTTTAGTTCTAATGTTGTGTGATTTTTCATTCAGGACATCGAATGATGGCATATGCTGATGAAGACCCCCTTGAGGAGGAGGCTGATGTTGAGGGGGAAGGTGATGTAGAAGTTACAGGCACTGAGGAGGAAGAAGAGGATGACTCAAAGGCGAAAGCCTCACCAGATGCAGACACAAATTTATTGTTTGTTAAACCAGTTGTGATGGGACCTTCTCAAATGGGTAAGCACATGTTTACAATTTACATTTTGTTAGTTTTGACAAGAAAAAGAGATTTAAAGTCAATAATAATAATAGTTTATAATTTTTACACATTGTCTTTTCCATGTAATCAGGCTTACTCAATTATTACAAGTATCATTAGTAAATTCAAGTGAATTGTTGCAGTCAAAGAATAGTTAAGCAATATAGAAATAAAACCGAAAACAAAAGTGTGCAAATGGTTGGTAATAAGTCAATGTGTAAAAATTAAAAACTCACCCTGTATTATATTATTTACTTCACTTTTTATTCAAGTTCCTTATTTATTGAGCCATTGCTTATTTCAGAATTGCCTGCTGGTATCCCAGTTGAGTTCCTCATCGGCTTCCGCAACAAGGGCAAGAATGATTTCATCCTGGACACAATTGAAGCCTCCTTCCGTTATCCAATGGACTTTAACTTCTACATTCAGAACTTCTCGACCATCGCCTACAACAAGGAGGTGGCTCCATCGCAGGAAGCCACTTTGGCGTACACCTTCGTGCCTGCTGAAGCTTTCGCTGGGCGCCCATTCGGTCTGAACATCAACCTGAACTACAGGGACAGCAATGGAGGCTACTTCCAGGAAGCTGTCTACAATGAAACGGTTCAGATTGTTGAATTGGAAGAAGGTAAAAAACAGTAAAATTAATGTCAGTTGAAAAATGTCAAAAATTAACGGTGATTTTGATTCGCCAGGTCTGGATGGTGAAACATTCTTCCTCTACGTTTTCTTGGCCGCTGGCGTCGTTCTGCTTCTGGTGATCGGTCAGCAGACGCTGCTCTCCGTCGGCCGCAAGAGGTCCACCCGCAAACCAACTCCAGTCGAGACTGGCACGAACAACCCGAACAATGTGGACTTTGAATGGTTGCCTAAACAAACTTTGGCTAACATAAGTAAGTAGATATTTTTATGTTACAACGTTACAAGTCCTTACAACATTTGTGGTGAGCTGTGATCATTGTTAATTGCTTGTGTGTTTTTTTTTTAGATAAACTGCAACAGTCGCCCAAGCAATCGAAATCGCCAAAGCAGGGCGCCAAGCAGACAAAGTCGCCGAAGCAGAGCCCGAGGCAGCGCAAAGCCACGCGCGCCGACTAAGCGTCTTGTCGGCGCAACGCGGAGGAGTAACATGACTGACCTCACTTTAACTTATTCATCCATCAAGCAAACAAACATCATTCAGCGCGCGACTTTGATATAATGCCAATTGATATGCGAAAGGGAAATTGAAAGTAAAATCCAATTGTTATGACTCACCGTGTGTACTCGTACTTGTTGTGAAGAGCAACAGACAAACAAATGAAATGCAGGGATGTGATTTTCCAGGTATGCTATACTATAGTTCCATGAACTTGGATAATTTTTTTTGTAAAGTGAAGATAACGTAACCTTTCTTTTCATAAATTATGGTTTTGTGGCTTTTTTTGTAAGTTGAAAAGAGGATTATGAGAACAATAAAAAATACATATTTATAATTACCAATATCGCCAATACACAGACTTCAAAAAATCACAAAAAACACGTAAAAACCTACATATCAAGTACACATGGTGTGACCGTAAACTGCTTCTTTGATCCGCATTGGGTTGCGTTGCTTTCGTTTTTCGCCGCGTTGGATATGACCAGTTCTGTCATGAGCTGCGGCGAAGCCATGCAATCGGTATCGACGATCGGTGCCAATCGTTTCGAGGATCCAGCGCTCAGGTTGGAACACATCGATGTGTTCTCCCTTGTGATATTTCTGTACAGTTCTTGCAATTCTTGAATGGTTGGTCGTTTCGAGACGATCGTTAAGGAGGGCATGGATTGGTATGATTTATGACCGTCCACGGAGCGTGGAAAGCTTTTGTCCTTGCTATCTTTGGAGTTATCCCCAGAAAGCAGTTGATTCACTTGTGAGGCTTGTGAATTGCGTTTAAGCTCATTGAGCTGTGTTTGCATTAAAAGGGCTTCTTCCCTTTGCAGTGTTTTATTGTAGTCGCGAGTGATCCGCACATCGTGCTTCCAGAACTTGCGACGATGTTCGTTTTTCATTTTTATTGGTGCTACTTCTTTGATCTGTAAAAAGAGGAAGAAACATAGATTTAATCTGTTCTAATTCGTGTAATTAAACTATGAAGACGTTTATGAAAAATAAGCTTTGGGCCTTTTTAATGTGCTCAGCGAATTTTGCCGCCATCTTGGAATTCACGAATGACATTAGGTATCTCTGTTTTGGTTCGTTCTTTTTTCGAAAAATCAAAAGTAAATATTTTAATAAATTTTAATACAGACATGACTAACTTAAAGATCATTTTAGAGCATTTCTCAGCCCACCATGAGATTGAGATAGCCTTTCCTACATTCCCGTCCTATCATTCCACCATTTGACAGAACTCGAGATAGCCAGAGTTATACCTCGAGTTTTTTGGTTGCAAACAAATGAAATGGTAGAATAATGTAATGCGGAAATTGCAACATGATTCACCGGGTGCATCTTTAAGAGCATGTCATTGCTAAAAAGTGTTTGACGGTTATTTTAAAGTACTTCCGATGTTAAAAGAGGGTTACAAACGTGTGCATCGCTCCTTAAGTTTTTTAAGACCAAACAAGAAAATATGCAAGAAATCTTTAATTGGAGATAACTTGAAAACCAAGGTCAAACGGACAAAAGTTTAAGTTGTCGTAGGTCACCCTTCATACAAGGTTTATACTGCTGTTTTGAGAGTGGTCGTAGAAAAAATTAAAAATTTGGAAGAATACTAACCTTAAATATTAAAATACCAGCGAGATAAATGCAAACAATGTTAATTAATGTTAAGCACATACTGACTGCACCCAAAGAAAGCAAGTATGTGTAACTAGAGGAATGACTTTCAGCCGATGTGAATGTGCCAGTATCTTTAATATAGTAGATCGTTGCCAATGACCATATTAGACCCTAAAGCAATATTTTATATGTTAACATCACATTAAATAGCGCCATAAAAATAGATAATAACATACGGCATTTACAGCAGGTGGCATCAATGATATCGAAATAGCAACACCCACTAATGAAGCAAAATTCCGACTAAGGATAGCAATGGCAACTGCGGCGCCTGATAGAATAGCACCTAAACACCCAATGCCCAAATTAAATACATCTCCTCTGGACAACATCTCTGAGGTCGGCTGCCAGTCGGGACCGAATTTATCAGTGCAAACAGAAATAATTGCTCCGTAGCAGGCACCCACAAGAGTTGCTACTGCAACCCCAAACAATTCGCTTTGCATGCCTGTTATCTGAAGAATGTTGTCTCTGATTACATAACCAAATGTACCGGCTAGAACTGGGCCCTAGAAAAAGAAACAGTCACATTAAAATTTCACAAATGTAATCGTCACAAAACTTACCATCATTGGGCATATGAACATGCTTGAAAAGAGGCAAATGTCGCTGTCTTCAACAAGGCCCATTGCACATATGATCCTGTAATAACATACTCAGGTATACTCAGCGTTTATTTTAAAACGATTGACAATAAATCGTTTTAAACTAAATGTCCGGTATAATATAATTCTATTGTTAGTAACTAAAAAGCAGGGATGGAAACCGGTTAAAATTAAACGGTAACCGATATATTTAAGTAAAATTTGCGAACCGTAACCGAAACCGAAAAAAAAATGGAAAACCGATAATCGGTTTTTCACCGGTTTCAGATAATATTACCAAATGCAATACAAAGTCCCTGCGTAAGATAATGAATGGTCTTAGGAAAACGGTTCAACGAAACCGGTTAAATTAACCGGTAACCGAAATATTAAGCTAACCGAAACCCAATTTTTTTTTTAAGAAACCGAAAACCTTTATTATTTTTTTTCGTTCTTTAACCGGGTAGAACGTAACCTATACTGGTCAACGAAACCGGTTTAAAAATTAACCGCTATGTATAACGGTTTCCATCCCTGCTAAAAAGTGATATTCTTACGCTGCAATCGTCAAGAGACAAATATACTCGAACGTAATTGACGCATCTGATTTCAGGACCTCCACAAGTTGTGCAACAGTTAAACGAGCACGAACGGAATTTACAAATCGCACCCACGCAGGATCACAAACTGAATTCCTTGAAAATTTGAATATTTTCACAGTTTACTTTATTTTATATTCCGATAAACTTACGAAAAATCATTCTTCAATTCGCCTGTGCTTTCAATATCCCCACTTTTCGCAGCATGATGGTACAAACTACATGGAATAATACTAATCGTAGATTCATACGTTTGACCGACATTGTGTTCTTTGAGAACATCCAACATCTCTTCGCATTTTTCACCCTCCTCCACGCTGAAAATGACTTGCTTGTAATTATCATCAATTTGATGATAACATGCATTGCACTCGAGTTTATGTATCTCTAAAATATCTTTTATCAACTGCAAAGAACAATTGTTTAGGCATAAGTATATCTTTTCGGTGCCAAAAGTCACAAAACTACATATTAAAATTTTAAACTTACTTTCTCCATTGATACATATTCATAATCAGGTCCAGGTGGGATTGGCGACACCATCATGGGCGACACATTCGGCGTGAATTTGCCAAATACTTCGTCGGATTTGTGCAGCGGTGTACACGTAAATAACTCATGAGTTGTGTTCTTCGCTTCAACAATTACGACCTTCTTTTTGGCAATGGTTTTAATGAAATGTTCGTGCTCTTCGCTAGGAAATGTAATGATAAACACTACGCCCGACATTTTTACCGTGTTCACCATTCACCACTGTTTACATCCACATTTAATATGAAATTGTACTTTTTCTTGTTATTGACGGATAGGTTTATTTCTGATATCTCCAACTCCATCTCTATTATCAGCATAATTCTTATTGAAATATGTTGAAATGTGGATAGTTGTGCCATCTAGTAGAATACTCATGAAATTCAATATTTTGCAGGTGCATATGAAAACAACCGTTTATTTTAAAATGATAAATACAGGATGTATCCAGAAGATTAAGAGAAATAATCTACAATTTAAATTGTAACAGTAACCAAATTAAATAACCTTAATATATTTACAACACAAATTCAAAATAAAAAGTAATTATACAAGGTGATTCTTTAATGGCGGAATTCCTCAGGAGGTTTTATAGATGGCATTATAAGAAGTTACATTGAGCGAAAAAACGTAGGTAAATTCTTCTTCATGGCCGAGATCCCGAGATACAGTGCTTTAAAGTTTCTTCGTCAACTTTGTTTCTAATTATTATTTTGTTCTAATTAAAGGTGTAATTGAAACAAACACACATTTAAATGTTTGTTCTACTGGCAATATCGTAGGAGGAATTGAGTTATAAGGTTGCAAATGGATCAAAATTTCAATTGGAATTGTTAACAAATTAAATAATCCTTCAATTACACCTTAAATTAAAACTAAAGAATAATTAGAAACAAATTTGTATCTCATTGTATCTCGGCAATGAAGAATAATTTACCAACTGGTTTCGTACTTCTTTCAAGGCCATCTATTCTTCCTTCAGAGGAATTCCGCCTTTAAAAAATCACCTTGTATAGAAAGAAAGTTGAGCATGAAAATGTATGACCTTGTATCTAGGCAGTGAAGAATAATTTATAAACCAACATTTTTTTGCTCAATACTTTTTTAAGGGCGTCGTCTAGACTCGAAATTCTTTTGTGCTATTATTGGGAACAATGGAAAAAATGTTACCATTCATGAATTTATAGTTCTAATTAAGATATAATAATTTATATTTTAAAACAAATAACAAACGTTAATGTTCCTGTTAACCATCATCTACACGACTGTTTTGTAGATGATAAACATGCATTCAAAATGTTTATCGAAAGATAGATCTTGAGTTGTACCTTACAATGCCGATTAAATAAATCAAATAATTCAAATTCAATTATTTTGGACCTAAACACGCAGAATTTACAATTTACTTGTCCAGACGACAACCTTATTGCCATTTAGAAAACGAAGAATTCTGATATTAATGGCACACCCTGTAAACAGTTTCCAATTTGTTAAACTTCTATTTTTATATGTATTGTTGAAAATGCCAAAGTGTGTTGAAGTTAAAAATACGTCTACATTTGTTATGAATGGAATGTAGATGCTAGATGGTAAATGTGGTAACATGTTCAGCACGTTCAGCGAGCTCACTCCCAAGTGCATTAAACTTGTGAATGCACTGTGCACATATGCGAAAGCACCAAGGGGGAACCGCAAGGGACGCTCACCCTCTTCATTCCGAGCTAGTTTTGTATCGCCGACTATAAATAGGGTTTGCGTCGAACGCTTTTGCCATTCGACTCTATTTTTCTATACCAATCCCGAAGGTTGCGCGCGGTGCCGATTCGAATCGACCGAGCGGAAAGCAGAAGCACGCAGAAGGCACACATGTGGACGCTCACATAGAATCCCTTATGCACACCCTCCCAGCGGTCTACGATGGTCTCACCGCACATGCATTTCGGTTTCGGTTTCGGCGATTCGTTTGATTCGTGCGACATGTGCGCGCGTTTACAAAAAGGCGATTAAAATACGAACCCACAAATGGCAGTTCGATTCGACGCGTCGGCGAGCTACGACGAACGCTATCTCGTCACGCGCATTTTATTTTCAATACATAACTATAACTATGCCACTGCGGCGCACATGCAAACGTCGCATCGTTAACTTTGATTAAAACGTTAAAACAAACCGCGGTTGCGCGCGTTTGTCGTGGACGCACAGCGGGAAAACCGAAACAATATTAAACAAAAGACTTCCGTCACGTTGTTTCGTGTGCGCACATTTTGTGATATCAATGTGCAATAATGCAACAGTGTAACATGGAAATTGTTTAAAACTGGTGGCCTGGTGACTTGGTGCGGTTAATGCTAATCAATCGCATGTAGGGTCATACGGTCGATTTGCTGGACGACTGGACGTTGGATCATTGAATGTGGTAGTGAGTTTTGATTTGAAACGGATCCAAGTAGTGAAACTTTTTCAACTCATAAAGTTCTGGACACGCGCGACGGTTAACAGCGTTGCCATGGCGATTAAATGCCGGTGCCAGCCGGAAGTGACACGGTGCTTGAGCACATGAGCAAGAGCAAGAGTACCAAAACCAAACTAAAGTCAGAAGGCTTCAATTTTTGATCAGTTCACTGAGCAGCAGACCATAAACAGTGGCAAGACTGGCGAAATACACGCGAACCGCACGAGATTCGAAGCGGATTGCGAACGTAGCGCGCACCGTAGAATTTCATGGGACTTTCAAGGTGGTGCTGGCTGGAAAAACGGGACGCATGCGTGCAAGGCGGCAGAGCAGTCCGCGCACGTTTCGGGCGCCTCTTCGCAACGGGCCTGCGGGCGCCTGCGAGCGTCAGCTGGTTTTCGGAGGGGCATCGCGCGACGCCCTCGTCTGGACGCGGCAGTAATCACTTCACGGCAGGTGTGTGCGATGCGTGCGTCCTGCTGCCGCTCCTGCTGCCCGCGCACAGTCACGCAGACGCTCGACGGCGGCGGTCCTCCAGGCACGCGCGCGCGTTAGCCCATATGTGACATGTACCTGCTGCGACACGGCGTAAATCTTTCGCGGCGCGCGTGCAGAAGCGCGCCGCTCCTGCTGCTCGCGCTCGCCTTGCACCACCTCGATGTGAGCGTTGCGGCGCCGCGCGCCACCGGCGGCGCCGAGCCGATCGGCCCGGCCGGCAACTACGACGGCATGCTCTTCGGCCCGATGGGCCCCAGCAAGGATACGCCGGCGGCGGCGAAGCGCTCCGCCTCCGCGCCCACCACGCCGATGACCGCCGGCGCGGACAACACACCCGACGGCACCGACGCCACCACCACCACCACCAAGAAGCCACCCGAACGCTACAAGGTCGCGTCGGTGTCCTTCGCCCGTGTGGAGGTGCCGTTCATCATCGGCCTGTGGATATTCTGCGCCAGCCTGGCGAAAATAGGTAAGCCCACCAAAAGGCACCAAAGGCACCAAAAGGGGCCAAAGACATAACACGAAGCGAGGGAGGGAATCAATATAAATATAACCCCTTGACATACTAAAAACCAGAGCGGCACGAAACGCCTCCAAAGGTCACACTGGTCACAGGACATCAACAAGCGCCTGACCGGATCTTTGGCGCAGCTTTTAAGTTAATTTTCAATCGATACATCATCGATTTTTAAATAAGCATTCGCTGACAGACCTGACAACGTCTACAGTGCATTGAAGTCTTCACCCTACATATGCCTACATTGATTTTTCTTTCCACATTGGTTTTGTTTGTTGCCTCTTACCTTTTAGGCATTTTTATGGCGGCGCGCGTTTGAAA
>JARJDQ010029126.1:0-13968 GCA_030264215.1 Geostiba sp. GC000077
ACTTTGCAGTTCCCTGCCGTTAGTTCCACTAGTATCCGATAGATGGCGCCACTTGACGAAGGAATAAAGTAGTCAATCAATAGTAATGTCAATATCAATTTAAAGTTCGTCTATCTTTCATGTGCTCCGCAATCGCTCCCGGCCCAGCCCCGACTGCGTCTCAGCCACCGGAGTTCGTACTTATATTTCCGATTTGCGACTAAGCTCATCAAGAAATACAAGTTGTGCCATCTTTCGGGAAAATAGTCAAACTAAAATTTTCCAATTCTCGGTTTTAAAATTGAAATTGACTTCAATAGCAGAAAACAATTATTTTTAAATTTTAACAAAAAACAAAAATGCAAGTGTTAAGAAGTAAAATATGTATTTTTTTGGTAAACCTGAGATAATCAGAATTATGATGTAAATAAAACAAATCATTTACATTTAAATCATTTATTACAATAATGCAACTCAGCACAAAACAACAATAAAAATGGAAAAATTATTATGTAGGAAATAATAATAAATTCTCAGCTCAGATACTACTATTTTTACTTATTCGCTTCTATGCACATTAAAAAAATGGCACCATCCGCTCGGCGGCAGTGCTGCCAACCGATTCCGCAACTCCTACCAACTTACTTAACTAGATTTTAAATAATAAAACACTGGTTATAAAACTAACGAAGAATATCTTCCACAATTTGTGCAAGAGCAGCGCTGGCCGCGCTCGGGCGCGCACAGTCGATTCAAATGTTCCCGCGGCCGGGTTGTTTCTCCCGCGTAATATGTCGGCTGACCGGGGTCGGGAGTCTTCCGGTTCGGCAGCATTCCTGCGACAACCTGCACGCGACGACACACACTATACCTGTTCCGTGGTTTTCTGCTAGAATTGTATCAAGATCTAGCGCGACCTATCTTGTATAGGTAAGTGGCTACGTTTTCTTGCCAGTGCACGCGCTAATTTCTTGTATAGTTTTGTATCAAGTGTATAGGTTGGACTGGGAATCAAATAAAGAGCTGTGCTAAGTGTTTATTGCTTGTTTTATGCGCATCCAAGGCTTGGCCAGGACTTCCCACACCCACTGAAGCGCTGCCACAGCACGTGCTTCAGTACAAATTATTTTAAAATGTGTACTTATTTCCAGTTTGTGTTGGAAAATACGCAAATTTAAACGAACAAGTTGCAAAGAAATTATTGGTGTTGATTTGTGCGCCCTCTGTCAACGACGTAATAAACTTAATAAACTTTGAATAGCGCTTTTCAACCTTCATTACAATGCAAAATAAAGTTTGTTTAACTGTTTAATGAATGTGGAATTTGCAAACATTACACAATAAATGCAACGAATGCAATAATTAATGATTTTTCTTGTAAATAATAATAAATCAAT
This sequence comes from Geostiba sp. GC000077, assembly GCA_030264215.1. Classification (NCBI taxonomy): domain Eukaryota; kingdom Metazoa; phylum Arthropoda; class Insecta; order Coleoptera; family Staphylinidae; genus Geostiba; species Geostiba sp. GC000077. The sequence goes on from JARJDQ010029126.1 coordinate 1,377, forward strand.
AAACGTGCTCATTATTATTCAAGCGTACTTTCACCAGCTGTGGTGTCCGAGTGGTTAAGGAGTTTGACTCGAAATCAAATGGGCTTTGCCCGCACAGGTTCGAATCCTGTCCACAGCGTTTGTACGAACTCTTTTAGATCTTTTTTTTTTCTAGCTGCCGCCTGAAAATATTGGGCATCGTGTTCTAAGGTTTACAAACTGCTTTGGGAAACCAACAAAAGCAGAAATCTGTATGGATAAAAAGCTGCAAATTCCGCTATAGTTAAGTAACTGCTATAGTTACTAATTAAACTAATAGATGGCTCTGCATAAAGTAAAATCACATTAAGGTAAATTAATTGGAAACAAAATTCGTATTAATACAATTTTGTGCTGTGCTGAGATACAATTGAGGGGTATCAAAGTTAAACTTTTAAATAGCAAACATATGAACACAAGATTTATTGATTCGACTGAATTTATATGGCTTTAAAATGTGTGACCTTGTATAACAGTATTATGCCGTTGACGTTGTAGGCTGTGGTGTCCGAGTGGTTAAGGAGTTTGACTCGAAATCAAATGGGCTCTGCCCGCACAGGTTCGAATCCTGTCCGCAGCGGAAGACTTTTTTATTTTTTTTTCAAGTTTCTTTTAGTAGCGTAGACTCGAAATTCTATTTAGAAGCTCCATTTACATAACTTTCGTTATAATTGTTAGATTTATAAACAAATACTAAAACAAATAAAACAAAATGATTCAGGATTTGAGTGGTGGTTGTTTGGTTGCCTACAAAGACCTAGAGTGCGTTCAGTTCCAGGAGTCACCAAACTTTTTGGCAAACAGAATCTGCAATTTCAAAATGTTGAAAAATGTTCATATTTTCAGAAAGACGCCATTTTGAATATTCATAATTTGTGAAAGTAAAAAGTTCCCATTTAGGACAAATTCAAAGGCCATTTAAAAATTATTAATACAAAATAAAGTGTCTGCCTTGGATTTTTTTTTCCTTATGAGAAACAGATAAAAACCTTTATTACTTTTTTGTTTTACTTATCATGAGAGCAGCTAAACCTAATAAACATCTTATGTACATATGAAATTTTGACGCTACATTTCAAATTGTTGAAAACCCATTTCAAATTGTTTCTTCTTGCTGGCGCATTAATAACTGCTACGATATTTTTTTATCAAAACTATACTGAATTAAAAACTAAGATAATGTTTCTCTATCGAGTGTTTGAGACAGCGTTACATAGATCTTGGCGGAACATCGAAAAACCAATAGGTTTGTTGTATGGGTGACAGGGTGACAAATTTAACACCTAGTCGCAAACATCAATTGCAATCGTACACACGTACACATTTCCTCTCCTTAAAAAAGCAATGATAACTAATTAAACTACTATAAATGTATATCTTATCTAGGTGTAATTATGCTTACAAAACGGATGCAGATGATGTTCGCACTTTTCAGCGCCTGGCGCCCTCTGGCGGCGCATAGCTTCCGAATCTTCGATCTTAGATCATACACATGAAAATATACACCACTCCACGAATATTTTCAACATTACAAATCGAATATATATCATATCCTATAAGATAACCAATCAGCTTCAATGTGCATAGCTTGTAGCCTTAGGTAGCCCTCGGCTGACAATTATATTCGGTGTGTAATATGTACAAGTTTCACGCCCTACGCAGCAATGTGAACAAAATGGCGGCTGGCGCATATAACAAGCTGGGATTGGCTGGTTGGCAAATGATCGCGAAACTGTGGCGAAACTTACGATTAGTCCTTATTCGGCCTTGCAGAAACATTGGCGAGGCGATCAAACATAAATACAACAAATACACAACATTGATGTTTCAGAATGTACCCTTCCATTGATTTATAGGTTAGTTTTACTTCTCCTTGTTCCGGCGCTTGTGATACTGTCAGCGTACGTACCACATAAATCTAAGTTCAAATAATATTTGACAACGTCGACATTTTTTGTTGCTTGCTTGTTTATGTGTGAGTGAGTGTGTGTGTGTGAATATGCTAAAACGCTAAAAGTTGTCCTTCTAGATCTAGATCGTTAAGTTAAGATCGGCGTTTCGTAAAATAATAATAATAATAAAGAAACGAGTAAACATACATAGGTTTTAAATGTTACATTAAATTAAAATCCCTTTATATACCGACAACGCGCGAACGGCGCATGTGAGGTCGGGCGAAACGAATCCAAGCTCCATGCTTGCACTGCTCACAGTTTTTTCTTCACCGGCGGCGTTGGTGATGGATCATCCGTACTTCGTTTTGCGCCCTTGCCCGATGCATTTGGATCTGAAGTAAAGCCACAAAATTAGATTAGATGAGTTTAAAGTTGGCTTGGAAGCAGGGATGGAAAACGGTTTTACGAAACCGGTAACCGACTTTTTTTTAAATAATAAACGGGTTTCTGATATTAGCAAAAATTAAAAGTAGCCGAGGAATTCATTGAGGGAGAATGCTTAGCGCACTCTCTCATTTTTTTAAAAGAAACCGAAAACCGGTTTAACAGCTATGTAAAATGGTTTGCATCCCTGCTTGGAAATGAGGTGGTGTTTACCTTGCAACCACCTGACTTGGGTGGCCGGTCCGTAGCCTTTGTCGTTGCGCGCCGCGATGCGGAAGATGATGGCCGACTTCGTCGTGGTGTCGACGTGCGCCGCCGCAAGGGAACTGTTCGGCACCGTGCAGGAGTTGCTCGGCCCGCAGTAAACTCGGACGAAGGCCAAGTTGGAGTTGGTGCGCTCCTAACATAACCACACATAGGACAAAATCAGTTGCGAATTTTAACATCGAAAAAAACAACGTACTTTTCCAGCATTGCGCACCGCCAAGTATACAGAGTACTCCAGAATATTTTCCTGATTGACACACGGCGGCTCCCAGGATAAATGTGCGCCATCGAGGGACTTGGCAATCTTGATCGCTGATGGTGCGCCGGGGAAGCCTGGCAAACACGTTTTAAACGCCGACACTTCGCTCCACTCACCGATGCCGACCGAATTAACGGCGGCCACGCGGAATTTGTACGCAGTGCCCGGCTCCAGCGTGAGCTTCAGCTTATTGGTGATGTCCGGCAGGGCGTCCTCGCGCAGCGTGTCCAGCTCCTCGTGGCTGAGCGTGCAGAAGTTCTGCACGTCGCAGCTCGTCCCCTTGACGAAGCCCACCGTGTACCACTCCTTGGATGCGTCCTTGGCGTCCTTCACCAGCGAGGCGGTCAGGGCGTCAGTCTTATTGTTGGTCTCCTTGGCGGAGTGGTCCAGCGCGGCGGAGGCAAGTGCCGCCAGCGCATTACCATCCTCCTTCTTCTTTTCGACGGTGGGTGTAACGATCGCCTCCAGGTGATTGGTTTTGACCTTGTCCTTGTTTGCGATTCCCTCGTGGTCGCTCTTCGCATTGAGGATGATGGGGGTGCTGATGATGGGCGTTGGCAATGTCACCTTCATATCGACGTCGTCCTCGTGCCCGGTGGCATTCAGCAGGAGCAGCGCCTCGGTGTCGGTGAGCTTGTCCAAAGCGCCGATCTCTTGATTCGACTCCGCTTCAGCGACGGCTGCTGTTAGCGCAGCAGCGGGATCTTCCTCTTCGGTGGAGGTGGTGCCAGCGGCTTCCTGCGAATCGCCTTGCTCGAGCTGCTCCAGGAGACGCTCCGCTGTATCATCTTGGTTGGAGTCGCCTTCGGCTTCTTCACCTTCCGTGCTCAGGGTTTTCTCCTCGCCCTCATCGCCCAGCGATCCGTTGAAATTCAGCTCGTCCAGAGGCCCGGTCTGTTGCTCACCTTCATCACCATCGCCATCACCATTGCCCAAGCTCAAGTTCTCTTGGAGATCTTCCGACTCTTGGCTTTCGTCCGCTGTGGTTTCATCGGTGGTGGTGGTTTGCGATGGCGGGGAGTCACTGCCGCCCTTGAGCCCGCCGCGATAGGTGAATGGTATCGTTGGTGGTCCTCTCGGCCCACCGCCTTTCAGGCCCATAAAACACATGCTGCCACCAAAGAGCCCGACAGCAGCGTCCGTCTCCATCGTCACCGAGTCGCCTTCGCCCTCCAACGGCATATCTAAGTTGAGATCTCCGGCCATGCCTACTTCCATGGACTTTTCTGGTTCGGGATCGATGAGACCAGCTTCTGCTGCAAGCGCAGCGATGGCAGCGTCTGTCGTTGCAGGTTCATCAAAAGATGTGGAAGCTAAACACAGGAATTTAACATTAAAACCGAATAAAACCAAAAAAACAACATGTAAAACAATTGAAGTGACGAATCATTACTCAGCTTGACTGTAGGTGGCGCTAGTGGCAAATTAAAAGTAAAGCTAACTTCTCACTTGCGTCAGCTTTAGATTTCGTATGTTCAGCGCCACCTACCGCGGTTTCCGCCAAGCTTGCTTTTGTTTTTCTGTTTTTCAATAAACAAACTTCAACGAACGACAAAACTTACCAATTGTCGTGGCAGTCGGTTGTCGTGGACGCGTCACCATCATCACCTTCGCAGCTTCCCCACCCCCGCCCGCCGCCACCTGCGTTGTGCTCACCGTAGGCAGACGAATGATCTTCCCAGCCCCGGCGCCCGCCGGCATAATAATCGTCTTTCGCGTGCCGCCGTCAGCAATTTGTACCGTCACAGGCTTGCCACCAAACATCATCTGCTTGGTGTTCTTCGTGATCGTGATCGTCTTCGGTGTAGTGCCACTAACAAAGTGCGGCATAATAATCGGCTTGCCCGTAATCTTCACGTTCGGAAGCGTTGTGATACCGCCAGCTACCTTCGACTGTATATTCACGGTGGACGTCTTCGGCTGCGTAACAGTCACAGGCTGCGCATTGGAGATGGTTTGAATGTTCCTGATGGCGGCGCCCGAGCTCACCACGATCACCTGCTGGTTGCCGATAGTGGACAAGCCGCCGGCGGCGTTCTTCTGGAGGACGATCTTGTTGGGCTTGTTGACGATCATGTTCGGCGGCAGCGTCTTTACGGTGGTGATCAGTTTGTTAGCGTTCTGCGGCACCAGCTTTACGATGTTATTCCCTGGGGAGCCGCCCTGGATGATGGGCGTTTGAATGATGCCGCCGCCGGTCTTCGGAATAGTGGCCACCATCCCCGTGGAGGTTTTCACGAGTGTGACGATCTGCGTGGGGCCTTTTTGTACGATGCCGGTGGACTTCTGCACGAGGACTTGTTTGCCGGCCATTTGGGGAGACGCCTGCCGGATGATACCTGCAGTTGGGATTTTTGCTCCTGCTGTGAAGAGAAAAAACAATCAAAAAATTAAAAATTGTTATTTTTCCGAAATCGGCACTAAGATTAACTAAAATCGGCATTAAAAGCAAAAATTTGTTGAGAAAAATGAGGAAAAAATAAACTTACTTTGGATTTTGATGGGCTGCGCACCAGTAACAGTGATTTTTTGGGTGGCGGCTGCAGCAGCTGCCAGGGCCTGAATCCCCGACATGCTCGCCTGAGTGGTTTTCACTACCCCAGCTTCCGAAGAAGACGTCGGCGACATAATCTGCGATGCAGGTATCACAATACTGCCGGCTGGTGCGACGACCTTTGGCGATGTGTTCCGCACGACGAATTTGCTCCGTACCATAGGATTAATGATCCTCGGCGGTGATGGCGCCACCACTGGAGATGTGGCGATGATCTGCGGCGCTAGCTTGATCGGATTCGTGAGGACCTTCGGCGTTGCTATTGGCCGTACTGCAGGTGATGGTGGCAGTTTCACAACCGCCGCCGCCACCGCCGGTGTGGCAACAGCGGCCGCCGGTGGCAAATCGTACTTCTGAATCTGCAGGACATACGTCTGCGTGGACGGCAACCCCGTCCAGTTGACCTCCAACGAGTTGGTGCCAGCCTTCACCAGGCTCACTCTGCCCGGCGCCGACGGCTTCTCTACCTCCAGATACCACAAATCCTTGCAGCACACCTGGTTGTTCCACGCCTTGCGATACCCGTCTCTACCAGACCAAACATACAATCGCGTATTGATACCAACCGCGCAGTGCCCCGCGCGTGCACAAGGCTTGTGCTCATCAATATTGAGCTCCTCCCAGGTGAGCGTCTCCAGGTTCAAGCACGCCATGGAAGCGGTGCACTTCCACTCCTTCTCGCTGTTCGCATAGTTCGGCGTCTTGCCGTCGTCGTTCACCACCGGCACCCAGCCGCCAAAGACGTACATGCGATTGCCAATCAGCGTCGACGTGTGCAGCGACCGTGGGAAGGGCATTTTGCCGGTGATCTCCGGCTTGCTCCACGTCAGCGTGGTGGTTTCGAAGAACCATAGGTCGCCGAGGCGGCAGCCGCTCATTCCGCCATAGATCACCAGATAGGACCGTCCGTTCGCCTTGTCCACGTAGGCAACACCTGTGTGCGATTCGCGCGCTGGCGGCGCCGAGCCGTTCGTGATGGGGATCTCCCATTGGACTGGATTGGAGCGGATGTCCAATGCGTATAGGTCGTTGAGATACCGCGGGATGTTGTTCTTCGGGTCTTCGCTCTCGTTCTCCAGCCCACCGAAGAGGTACACTTTGTCGTTCACCAGCGTGAAGCTGTGTCCAAGTCGTGCGCATGGAGCTGCACCTACTTTCGGCGCTTTCGGTTTGAGTTTCTTCCATTCCCAACGTGAAGCCTGCGCAAAACAAAATGGAGTCTTCTAGATGCTTCTATATCACTGATCTGTATAAAGTTACTGGATAGCGGATGCAATTTGCCGATTGTATAATCAATTGAAGTGTTTTCTGAATTCTGACGCCATTTTAAATCTAACTTTTATACTAAATCGCATGTACTCACAGGGATACTACATCAAAGTTTATTATATGATCTTTCACAAAAATGACATTCGGAAAAATTCTCATGTATGTACATTTCGGAACATACAACCGGGATTCACAACCCACACGAGAGAGGGAGCAGTTTTATATAGCTGCTGTGAGCTGCGGTGTGCTATTGAAAAAACGAATTTATGTTAGTTACCAAACTAAATTTGAAAATGAAAACAATTTTGTGAGAATGTGTTCAACTGGTAGAATAACAGTCAAATCACGAAATGTGTATGATTCTCTCGAAAATGTCTAGCCAATCAGCGATTAGGACAGTTTCGGATTTTGTAACTTTAAATGGATCAGTGTTCTATATACAAAACTCACTTGAAGCTCATATAATTCACTGCTGTATTTGCCATATTCAACCATGCCGCCGAAAATCAACAGGCGCGTGCCGTCCACGACGAAGCCGTAGGCTGCGCAGCCTGGAGGCACGTCTCCTTTTAGTACTGGCACAAACCATTGATTTGTGGCTGGAAAAGTTGAAAAAATTGAGTACAAACACAAAAAATAACAAATTATAAAACAAAAGCGAAACATGCAAATTTGGTTGCCTACATTAAAAAATTCGAACGTGGCGTACAAACGATCTTCAATCAAGCCTAAACTTTTCGGAATTGAATTTTCGTTTTTTCCTAGCGCGAATGTCAAAACACATGCAAGTTCCAATTAGATAATAGAATTCAAAGTGGAATTTGCTGGAATATATGTTGGCATTAGTTAGTTTTTGGGGGACGCCATCTTATAGTGATTGTAGGCATTGCTCGAAATTGCTCGAACTGGCTCGAACGGTTCGGAACGAAAAAATCTATAAATCCGAAAATGCTTCCCCTACTTTCCACCACACAATGAAGGGCGCGCTGAGCGTCCGATCAGATCGCAAGCGACGTTGTTGAAAACTCAAGTTTTTTGTCAGCGCATTGTTGGTAATAAATAATAACAAAATGTACGCGCGCGCCATGTTTGATGGCGGCCAGCCAGCCAAGTTCGCAGGCGGGCTGGACGAGTCCGACCATACCTGTGTTGTAAACGTGCAGCTCGTCGACGATGCCCTCGTTGCCGCCGCCGAAGACGACCATCAGCTCCTTGATGGCGACCGCGCGATGGCCGTGTCGCGGCCGCGGCTGCGGCCCGGCCGGATCGGCCACATATTTCCACCGTAGTACCTTACCCGCCATTATGTGATCACATTGCAGTTGCACTCAAATCGCGAAGCGCACACATACACGCGCGCGCAGAACCGAGTGGAGCGAGAGAGCGCGGCGGTGGCGGCCCGCGGGGGCCCGCTGCGTCTGTGTGTGACACTTTCAAACCGCTAACCTCAATGTTTCGTGCGCCTGTCCGAGCGCGAACTTGGAATCCGCGCGGATGGCGGTTGGCGGCGGCGACGTTCGCGGCGCTACCTCGGCGGCTGGCTGGCGGGCGAGCTGGGGCCGCGCGGCGCGCGAATTTTCCAGCCGGGGCACAACAAAACTACGCGCGAACACTGTGCGTCCCTACGTCGCGATCGTTTCTTAAAATGGCTGACCCAAACTTTCCTGCGATTGGCCGAGCGGCCTGAGCGCCGGCCGCGGCGGACGCCGCGAGCGCCCTCTGTCTCATTTGGTATTTGACGCTTGACGTCCGCCAGCGCGCGCCACTTTTGAAAGTCCCCGCCTGACCAACGCCACCGGTCGCGACCTTCACGGATGACGCGCGCCGGGCACGCCTTGGCCGAGCGCTCAAAGTCATCGCAAGGTCGCACAAGCCGCACTGCCGGCACAGCTGAAAAAGGGAAACCTTCCATCGATCAAAGGGTTTCAGCGGAGATGGGACAAAGAAAACGCATGTCCAGTCTTACATAAGCTTCTTCTCTTGTATTATTATTCTGTTTCTCCTGCTTCCTCATCGAAAGCCAAAGTTTCATTTGTTTCTTCGTGCAGAGGAAAAATAACAAGAACGGCCATGTTGTTTTTTCCTCAATATTTCACTTAATAAATAAAAAATCATCTTTTTACCTTAAAATGCTTCCATCCCGTGCCTAGGGAACGTGTAATTAGGTAACCTAGGGAATATTACTCTTTAAGTCCTGAATCAACGACTTGGGAAACACCAACTGCGAGAAGATCGTTCGTTGCGAACTATTTGACTTTGTCTTGATGACATAAACAATCTTCTCGCGCATAGTAGCCCTTTGAATATCACCGCGCAAATAAGCCAAGCGCATTAAATGATCCTCCGTGATATCCGGATACCTCTCGACGACTCTATGCAAATCCAAGCTCATCATATCATCATCAGTCTTCACGACCTCAGCCAACATGATAATAATCTCGAGCGGATCATCTTTGCTCTGCAAATTGCGATCAATCGCAGTGAAAAGCATCTGCAGCTTGCGTGCCTCCCTAACAATCTGCGCCGCGACCGCCTGACACTCCTCAATCGTCTTAAACGAAATCCGCTTGGAAAGCATCGCGACCATATAACGCTTAGCAACCAACACCTGCGCTTCCTTCATGATCTGCTCAAAGTTCTCCACCTCCAAACCCTTGTAATCATCGAAGTAGTCCTCGAGCGTCGCCTTGATCGTCTCCAGCGTAATGCTATCCGCCCACCGCGGACGGAACAGCTCATCAAAGTGCTTATCAACATCGAGAAAAGCTTCCTCCAGCATGTAAGAACTAGACTCAGTGCGTAAATCCAAGAAAATCTTCTTGTAATTGCTCGTAACCCTATCCATCTCCATCGTGGACGCAGTGCCGTACTTCTGCAGATACTGCACGCCCAATTCCACCAACTGCAAGCAATTATTGACGATTGTAATCATATACTGCGTGAAGAACGGCACAAGGCGTCGATCTTCAAAGTGTCGCTGCTTAAACTCAATGATCGCATTGCGATACATCATCGCGTAGTTCTCAACATGGCGGATGCTCAAAAACAGCACATCATTCGTGATCTCCAGGTTGATCGTCTTCGCCACCTCCAGATTCTGCCCGATCATCTCAAAGATGATCGACGGGCCGGAGGTACGAAGTATCACATCCGCACGTGGTGGAACATGCGATCGCCACTCTTGCATCTCAGTTTCTAGCGTTTTCTCCAGCCAATCCGAGTAGTTCTTTTCCATGTTACTCAAATACTGCTGTTTCAGGTTCTTTAGGACGCTGTCCTCCAACAGTGGAGGCAAGTGCTTGGTATGTTCAATGAGATCAGGATGACCCATCAACTCAGCGCCGAGATAAGTATTTAGCGTCCATGCAAGAACGGAAACATATTCATTGCCTTCAAGGCCATTCTCAATGATGCCAATGAGCTGTGCCGACAGACACTTGTGATACATCTTGATGTACTCATCAATGATGTTGTAGGAGGGTGGAAAGACAGGGATACAAAGGGTTTTAACAACGCGCAAGTCCTCGAGGAGGAGTTGCCTGATAAGTTCCAAGTACCTAACCAACCAGAGCTTATCATCAGCGCGCTCTTCAACTAGTTTGCCTTCAATTCGCAGGGCGACTTCTTGCTCCAACACCTTGAACGCCATCTTCTTCCACTCCTTGGGTCTGCCGGGTGCCATGAAACCGTTGTTCTTGTGTTGTTTCAACGCCTCTTCATCGCTCTTCTCTTCGCGTTCGATGATGCGCAATGCCGTGACGATAACGGTTGGTTTTTTACGCACGGCGTTTAGAGTTCGTGTTAGGTTCAATCTGAGTTGACCCTCTAACTTGGTGGACAATGTTTCCACCTCAGAGAAGTATTTCTTCACTGTTAAGATGCCCATTGATTGATTGGGCAGCTTATGCAGCTCAAAAAGCAAATCATCCCTAGAGTTCTCTAAATCTCTTAAACACTGATGTGTATGTAGCAGTTTACCATCACTTATCCATTGGTTGGTCTTCTCAATGCTCTCTGGCACAGTGAAGATGTGTTTGAGATTTTCCTTGGCTGTTACATACTGAGAGTGGCGCATGTTCTCGTCGCGCACCTCCTTGAGATTGTTGGAGAGCGCTGGGACTGTTTCAAAGTACTTATTCATTGATTTCAAGCTGCAAAATGGAATACGATCATGGAGCATTTGAGCATTGATTGAAATGATTAAAATGCAAGACGAAACTCACGTTATTTCCACTTCCTTCATATCCACCAGGCTGGTGGAGAGCAGATTTAAGCCATCAATCACTCCATTGAGTTGACTTTGCATTGCAGACTTTAGGAGGGCCTCAACTGATGCCTTCTTTCTAATGTATCGCTTTTTGAACATTTCTACCTTTTCCAGCTGCCCTGGCCGCTGGAGCATGTTGATTATGCTCTGGGTGGCGACCTGTTTCGATTGAATCTCGAATTCTTTAATATTTATTTTGCTGCGGGCTGGTGGACGGTATCAAAAATGAGAAACATAGAAAAAATACATGTTACAATTTGTGCAGTTTGTGCATTAAAGAACTTACGATCAACCATTTTGAACAATTGCACGTTGTACAGATCGACTGGATAATGACAAACGGGTTTTGGGCCTTCTTACATAGTTAAAACATCTTTAAAGAGAGATTTTTGAAGAATTTTGTTGTTTTGTGTTTGGGAAGATTAAAATCAGCTGGGTTTGAAGGTTTGACATTGTCAAGCGCAAGATTCAAATTTGATTCAAATATGCGCAAGCGCAGTCATTCTCAATAGTGCTTCGCACTTTTGCTTCGCAACATTTATGTTTTCATCGGTTTACAGACTTCTTTGGCACGAATGCATCCTATCGACGGACTACAACGCAATTCGTCTACAATTCTGATTTATGTGACGCATGTTGGCGCATTCATATGATAATCAAGCGTGGTAGCTTGGTTGCCTACGGTGGAACCGTGTTTCTGCACAAAAGAAAGAATAAAATCGGAAAATGTGGATTTCTCTGGAAATACTGGACTAATTACTTATAAAATCAAACTGAAGCTTTTAATTACACTATAGAACCTGTTTACCCAATTTTAGCTTCATATTCAAACGTGATCATAATCAAATCGTGCGCACAGATTTACTATAGGTGAGCTTTTAGCCTCACCAATAAAGCACAATACTTATTATGATATGTTATGATTACTTCTTATCATTGTCATTAGTTAGAAAATTGTATAACAACCACAATGTAACCAGTCAACATGTTCAAAATCGTAAATATAGCGCCATAATTAACGATGTACAAATCGGCTGCGGTAAATTCTGGTAGATGTATGAAAGCGCATTGAGTCAGATGTGCCAAACAAGTTCGCCATATTTCCGAAATTGTATCGGACCGGTTTAAAGATGTAGTAGTAGCTTTAAGGCAATTGGTAACCATACATTTCCCCTCGTCAATGACAGATTGTGAATACGCCACAAAAACCAGCCACATCACCTAAAAGAAACAAGAATGCAGTTTTAGAATTAACCTGAGCTGAAATAGTATTTTTTCGCCTACTTGCGCGGAAACGCTTCTTTGCTTCCTCAAAAATATGAATTCCCACGGGAAACAAACATTCCGGCGAGAGCCGACGGCAAGCGAGGCAATATAGAGCACGTTCTCAGGAGTGCGTTGGAAAAACAAATATTTAAAACAAATGAAACTATATTGCTAAACAATGTCACTATTTATGTGTCCATTCTGCGTGTGTCACAGTCACAGTCACGCAATATAGTTGCCTATCTTTCATTTGTTTTAAACATTTGTTTTCCGAACGCACTCCTGAGAACGTGCTCTATATTACCTCGCTTGCCGTCGGCTCTCGCCGGAATGTTTGTTTCCCGTGGGAATTC
>JARJDQ010029127.1:0-14225 GCA_030264215.1 Geostiba sp. GC000077
AAAAATATGGGTATAACATTTTTACATTATCTTTAAATTTATGCAATAAAAAAAAAGAGTCAATATAGCCCATTGCAAAATAACGTTATTTTAATAAACCTCAGTAAATTAATATCTTAAAATATGGCTGATCGATAATGAGGAAATTACACTAAGATCAATAAATTCCCTGTCTGAATTCGTAACTAAAATTATGGGATGCGATTTGAAATAAACGACTTTTTCATGTTTCAAGTTTTGAATGTTTGGGAGAATTTTGGCGGAAGAAGGAATTGAAAATTTGACTTTTGCATTAGATATTCCTCTAGGAACACTTTCAGAGAACAGACTGCACAAAATCGCATTCATTTAACTTATTTCGTTTAGAGATATTAACTTTTTCTTCAAAAGACATGCAAAATTATCACTTTTTAATTATTTTCGAAAATATCTTGCAAACTATCAAGAATATTGAAAAGAATTCAAGAGACATGTTTTTAATTGAAATGTGCATATAATTTGATATAAAAAAATGAAAAATTTCTATTTAATTATTTCAAAAATGTTACTTTTGCCAGTATCTTTTTAGTGCAACATTTTAGGTTCTGAATAACTTCTATCTAAATAATTTTTTAGAATTTTAGGTTTTCCTCTCCAAAATCTGTAGGTATTAGATATGTTTTACATGGAATAACCATCCATGTTAAGTTACTTCGATGTTCGATACTTGAGTACTTGTCATATTTATAGTATAGTGTGTTCTATAAATAATTACGAGATTATGACTTATCGTCATGTGATGTTCGCGGAACGCATGGTATGCACGTTTCCATTCTTTTTTGTTTTCAGTACGAAGTCGTGCGTTTTGTGACGCAAATGGCGGCACGGGCGCGAAAAACAATTCGCGATATGGATGCCACTTGATTTTTCCGCATTTGCATGCCTCACGGAGCACATATGTGTTATAAATATACCGGGCATTTATTCTTAGACCATTCTTAGCAAAAGGGATACGCTATTTTTCTGAAAGTTGACAGTTTATTGTACAAAATTTCGGAAGCCCATGAGAAGTATATATGTGGAATGGTCATTATAATGAGGATTGCATTTGATTTGTAAATCGTTGCTGAATAGTTTTAAAATTGATGCTGCCATGCATTTCATGAATTTTTTCCTTTCAATATTCAAAGCAAAACTTAAGTCGATTTCATGGCAATTTGTAAAATACTTAACATAAAATTAAAATATCTCTTTAATGTTCTAATAGATGTTGAGATATTAATGAAATAATCAGTTATTGATAAGTTTTACAGTTTGTTTTTGTTTTCTAAAAATTAGCACTTTTATGTAAGATAGGCAATTCAATATACACTTAAAATGTAAAGCACGCAATTACTCATATTCAAAATCATTCTAAAAGGACTGCAAATAATTATATCTTACCTGTTTTATGCCTTAGCTGCAAGGAATTCGCTAATGCAAGAATTCTATCTACTTAAGTATAAATCCATCGCAATCGCATTGTTGGGCCCAAGCCCAAAGAGCAGATCGGATAGATTGATCAGCAAAGTGATTGTATGTTGTGCAGCTTGCATGCTCGGCAAACAGGTTAATCAGGTTAATATCTCTCCAGACTGCAAAGTGCAAAGAAAGAAAAATAAACAATTGACGCGCAATGCATTACAGCAATACAGCAAAGTAATATGCAGTAAAAGTTGATCTCGTGATCGTGATCTCGTCTACAATCTACACATCCACTCCACAGTCAGCACTCATACATCTGAAAGCTGCCCTTTTCAACCACGTGCAGTGTGCACATTCGCTTGAACTTTTTACATAACGAACATGATGCATGAATTAATCAACTTGTAATGCTTCCCAACACCGACAACCGACAACATGACAACATGAAAATGTTTATTACGTTGTTGATTTTTACTGGAGCTTTGCAATAACAGTTAACAAGTTATAGCGTTACAAGCAGCAGGAATTTTTATCGCTTCTTGCTGCTTCTGAGATTCTGAGATTCTACGTCTAAACGGTCTAAGTCTAATTGTTTGTGTTTCGATTTGGAATATTTCTGTTACTGTTTCAATTAATTGGCAAGTTGCAGCAAATTGCAAACTGCACACGGATTGATTAAATACGCATTTCCTGCGTTTGTGCTTCATATAAATTCTTGCATTCTTGTATACGGCGCATTCCGCCGTGCTAATTAGCGTTAATTATGTGCAAAACGCGGCGAATTCGTGGAAAAAAGCGCTTGCTTGCTTTCTCATTGATTTATTGCGAAATTGGTGTTGTTATTTATTTAATTAGGCGACAAAACGTAAATGTAACGTTGGCGGCGGCACAGGAAACATTATTTCTGATTTCAATTTGTCTCATTAGCGGAACATTTATTAAATTATTGTAATTTCTCAATTAGATTAGTTGACGTGCTTGAAACTTTCCTCAGTTTTAGCAAGTTTTAGAATAATTTTGAGGTTAAGGCTTGTGTGTTGAGACTCGTGTTTAAAAGTTGTGTGTGTGATATTAGAAAAGCCATTCATCATGTTCAATGACCGCGTACAGCGAATAATCTGCAAATCATCACGCAAACAATAAAACCAACATTCCATTAGTGAAGAATGTGGATGGCATGGTTACCATGAGCCGAGCACAAATTATGATTGTAAATAAACATGCTCGATGCTCCCGAAGGCGGTCCAGCGTTTGCCAATACTCTCAGCGGCGGTTATTGTTCATGTAAATGCTAATTCTTCTTATACAGTAGATTTAGTTATAACTTATATCTATGTCCATATCGCCTTAAACCCTTGGGGCTGCCTTTCAAACATCGAAACTCGGCAAAATATTGATGGTTGGCTGCTGATGGTGATTGGCGATTAGCAAGATGCCATTCGTTCACAGGCAGATCGTGTTGGTATAACTATCACTGTAGCAGAATCTAGAATAAAGATTAATGCATTAAGAATAGTGGATAGTGAATAAATTTGCTATTTGCCCCCCTCGGGGCAAACAAATTGGTAATTTCACCGGCGGTTAACAACTTCCAGCTCGTTGCTCACTGCTTGCTGCCGAGGTGTCTCGCGTTACGCCGCGCGGGCTTTATTTGTTGTTTGATACATGCTGTTCAAACATGATATCTTTATATTAAGCTAATAGCACCAAGCCACACGCTTGCTTAAACAGAGTTTGCGAAAGAATGTGCGGAACATTCATCTTTGAGATTTAACAATCTGGGTTATTGATTGATTTTATATTTGCCAAACTTATAACAGAACAATTCACTGCATTCTTTAGTATATTATGTAGTATAGTTGTATAGTAGTAGTAGTAGTAGTAGTATAATAGTTATGTTTCTCTGATGGCATTAAAGTTGTTTGCTCACGTTGTACTACACAAACAAATCGTTTTCTGCCACTAGCAGAACTCACCTCAAAAGATTGAAATTCCAATTTGGCTAAGAACTCTTTGATACCTGCCGGCCTGCCGGCCTACCGCGTTCCTTTTTTAGGTGATATCAGATCAATCAACAAAAAATCTATGCATATAAATCTGATGGATCTAATTCACTGATTCTCAAAACTGACTGAAAACCGTTAGAGAGGTTAAATGTTTTCAGTGCTCATGCTGACTGCTGAGGTGTATGCTTGGTTGCATACGTTACACTCAAACAAATCGATTTTTAAACCTTTTAACGTTTATCCCAGTTTGAAACTTTGACTACTTTGACCATTCCAGACATCAAGACACATTTAAACCGTCTAAACATAATTAATTAATGACTACACATTATAAAATGAAAGACGCTAGACTCGTGTAATGTGAACGTGCGTCATTTAGACATAATTTTGATAAAGTGTAAACGCCACTAAAAAAAATCATCATGTGCTTCCGATATTTATGCTCCTTGTGCGTCTGGTCACTCAGTTTATAGTACAACTAAACAACTACAGTCGGTTGATAAGAATGTCTACATTCTACACGACTCAAAAAATCAACGGAGTTGAACTTTGCACGATGATTTTCGAAACTTGATTTTAAAATTACACTTTGCATGTGTCGTATAACTCGTATAACGAGTTGCGGATTAAAATGATGAAAATGCAATTGTTCTAATGTTTGTTAGTGGTGAGCATAATTTGGACACGCGAGCGACGCGAGTGCTCAAAATTGCAGCTCCCAACCCACTCGAAGCCATTCATTATGATTGTTTAGATTTTTTTTATGTTGCGTTCATTTCGCATTTTCAAGGATGCGAATACAACGTACAAAACGGAACTAAGTATATTCGCAATGGCATAAAGATTACGCTAGTGCTACAGTTTTAGGTTTTAATTGTTTTTAGTTCTGGTGTAGGTGTGGTGATGGAACCAATCGTTCGCTTTCAATGATGTTTCAAGTTTCAAGTTGGCGTTATTAGTTCGGCATGCATCAGGCGCGATATTCATTTAAATAGTGATTTATCGGTTGTTTAGTCGCGCGCACGATGTGTGACGTAATGTCGCAGTCGCACAGTCACACAGCATACATCAGAACGTAGTACTTGGCGCATGGTGGAGTTGTAAGTCAACACTTAAACACTAGCGAAGTAGTGAGCGAATGAATGTTGTTGTTGGCGCGCATCAATTAATCGCCGATCATGACGTCGCGCGTGCGGCGCGGTGCCGCAACAAAATCGCCGCCCTCGCTGCGCACTCAGACGCAGACGAGCGTGGTGCCCCTTGACGAGCGCACCAACTTCGAATCAAGTTGCGACCACGAAGCGCACGCACTCGATCAAAGCAATACTCAACCGGAGACATGTGATACCGCTGATAATACCGTAAACACTCATCGCAATGATAATGATGTGACTGCGCTAGTGCCAGGGACCAAGGTGTTAGTGCACAAATTGAGCGCGACTTGTTTGAATGCGAACAATGGCGGCGGGTGCAATGCGAACGCCTGCGGCGTTGTCAACAATCGGCCGAATAAGTCGCTGATGGAGAGCCTGTTGGTGGCGAAGATGGAGCAGACAGCGGCGGGCGCTTCCGGCGCGATCGGCACCAAGGGGCGGACGCTGGTGCGCACTGATAGCGTCGATAGTGCCAGCTCCATGGGCTCGATGAGCTCGCTGGCGAGCGATGTCTGCCGGTGCGATGACTGCCTTCTGGGGATTGCTGACTTGTACGCGCAGACTTTGGAGGATGATGTGAAACATAGGAAAAAGGTAAACAAGCAACAACACAACTTTCAAACACATCTGTTTGCTGTCTCGGCAAACGGGCAAACACAATCAATTGAAAACCCTTGCGTTGTTTTGCTCAGGGGCAACAAAAGAGTCAATCTTCCGAATCGAGCGCATCGTGACCATCATTATTTCTTTGACGTCAAACGGAAGTTATGCTGTTATGCAACATGCACACAAGCGTTTCAAATGGAACGTAATATAAAACTTTTGATATGCATAATTCACAATTCAAATGTCAGGTCGTAAATTTAACTTCGACGTCACTGAGCGTCACAACACCATGCCAATGGCAAAAAAGTTGTCCATTTACAAAGTTTACAAAGTAGTACTAGTCTACTCTAATTTGCATGCTAATTTTTAGTTGTGCTACGTATGCAACACAACAAACACAAGCTTCTCTTGGTGTTCATTCCGCACAGAGGTGTATATTGGGTTGCCTATCTTAAACGTTGTTTTTTTGTATTTTGTAATATTTTATTGTATGTAATTCATGCAGTTTTACACTTTATGACTTTAGATTTAGATAAACAAACAACAATGAACAGAACATAATAACGAACTCTCCTCTTCTCAGGTCTTGTGTGATTTGGCGAGTTAGGGCTTTGGCTTTAGTGTTTGCCCTTGTATCCCCACTTCTTGTGCTCGTCATGGCCGCCCTTCTTGCCGTACTTCTCGCCATGGCCGTAATGCTCCTCATGCCCGCCGGCCTTCTTGTGTCCTTTATCATCGTGATAGTGAGATCCGTGTTCGTGATGGCCCTTCTTGCCGTAGTGGTCCTCGTGGTGGGCGCCCTTCTTATGCCCGCCCTTCTTGTGCCCGCCCTTCTTGTATCCGTCCTCGTGGTGGAAGGCGCCGTGCTTCTCGTGATGTCCAGAGTCATGGTCCTCGTCGTAGAAGTGCTTCACCTTCTTGAACTCGTCCTTCTTGTGGATGTCATGCCCGCCCTTCGTGCTGTGGCCCTTCTTGTAGCTGCCCTTCTCGCCGTACTTGTGACCCTTCTCGCCCTTCTCGCCCTTGTGATGCTCCGCATGGTAACCGTCATCGTGATGGTACTTCTTCTTGTGGCCGCCGTGCTCCTCATGGTGGCCCTTTTTGCCCTCCTTATCGTGATGGCCCTTCTTGCCCTCCTCGTGCGAATGGTGGCCTTTGTATCCCTTATCGCCTTTCTCGCCCTTGCTGGCATGGTGGTCGGAGTGGTGCTCCTTGCCGCCGCCGTGCTTCCAGGACTTGCCCGAAGCGGCCGTCTCGAGGTCGGCCGCCTGGGGTGGGATTTCCCTCGTGTGCACTATCACGGCCAGCGCGACGGCCGCCAGGCCCAGAACGAACAACTTCTTTGCGCCCATCGTTTGAGCCTTCTTTTGCTTGCGCCTATCAACTATCAACTAAATGTATTGATCGGTTATTTTTTGATATCTTATCTAAAACGATAGATTAGTAGGGTTGGCGAGCTGATGGCATACTGAAACATTCCACCGGATCGCTGGTATTTATACCATTTTTATGGGATTTTTTCTGCAACCCCCAGAGAGTGAAACCGAGCCACTATGCAAACGCCAGTGGAGCGGAAAACGCATTTTGTTGTAATTGTATTGACAAACGGCGATTCTTTCCTTAGGACTATGGACTAGGAACTTGTAATATCTGCGGAATGGCATAATCAATTCAACAAAAGCGATCCGCCAAACGCGTAAACAATCGAGGCGAGAACAAGTCGTCATGTTCGCAATGTTTTGCGGTCTTTAGCTTTCTCTCTTGGTGTCAGACGACATTACATAATGCCCCGATCATTTCAATCACAATCGCAACCCAACGGCAACCATTGACTTTTTATCCCCAAAATGAAACTGCTCTAATCTGAACGTTTTTTTCTGTTTGATTTCAGGTACGTAACCAGCCACCAGTAACGCAGTAACCAGCAGTAACAAAACGGAACGAAATCGTATCAAGCACCGCAAATTAAACACGAAGAAGAGGTTCAAAGTAAAGTGAGTTTCATTTGATGTGTGGCGTGTGGCTTTGGATTGATTTGAATCAGTCGATTCGATATCGTCTTCACTTCACTCTTCACCTTGCGCCGCGCAGGACGCGCTTAGCCCGCTGGTTATTCTTTTCGGCGGTTTGCCATGGCCAGAAAGAGGTTACTGTGGCAATGACCGTGCGACCCGAATAGGACACTCAATGGCCCCAGTGGCGCAACGGCAACGCGCTGCGGACCGAGAGAAAAAATAAACATCAACGTTCACTTGGTTTCACCGTCGGTATCATCGGTTGATGAAGTCGACTTCATTTATCATGGCTTGAATAAGCAGTAATGAATTAATTTGCCTTTACCTTAGGTAGCTAAAGACAATCATGACTTCAGTATTACATTAAGTCATGTAGAGGGCGCTATGCATTGAGATGAAAATGGAATACAGAAACGTTTCTTGAAGAGTTGAAGACTTGAAGCAGCTGTTACTCGTCGAAGGGGTATCGTGCGTGCGGCGCGGTAGAGAAGCGAAGTCGCCGGCGCAAAAGAGTTGAGATCTGCTCGCGAGTCGCGCGCCGGTGAGTTTGAGCCATTTGCGTTGTATACGCCCGTCGACGCTAACCCACTACCACATGCGCACGAGACACACGAGCCGCGGAGCGTCACTCAGCAACACCTCTCGCGGCATCGCGCACGTCCACCGCATGTTGGTACTCGCTGCAATCCGGTGCCCTAATCAAAAATCAAACGGACAGCAAATGCAAATGTGCGCGATGACAAGGGCCGGAAACCTGCGTCGGTTTTGTGGTGCTGGTGCGCGACGCGTGACGGCGTGAAACGCCACCGCCGCGTTTGCTCCTAATTGAGGCATGCGCGCCCGCGCACTGATAAGGTGTAATCTACTATTAATCGTTCCCCTTGTGGATGCCTTAATGACGCACGCCGGCGACGCCGCGAAATTCGTCAAAATGTGACGATGTCCCGCGCCGAGTGCAAGTGCAAGTGCTTCCCCAGCCACCACCCCCATTCCCACACGCCATCGGGGCCCCCGCAGATCGTCATCATGAGCCATCACAATCACAATCACCATCACCATCACACAAATGCGCTGCCGCCGTGCGAGCGTAAGCTCGCCAAGCTGAAAATCGCCGCGAATCCGGCCCATCCGCAGAGTGGCGCGCATTCGGCGGTGATGAGCTCGCCGGAGATCACGTGCTCACCCTCCCCGTGCGTCTTCGCGCCGGACGCGGCGGAATGTACGAAGTTGCAGCGAACGCCGTCGCCGGGCGCCGATTGGAGGCGGCGCCGCTCCCTTAGTCCCTTCGGACACTCGCCGACGCGCCGCGGCAGCCTCACGCCCTCCGGCTACGAGCAGTACCAGAAGAGCCTGCTCGAGGTGCCCTTCTGCACGGACTTCGCCGACGCGTCCAGCGACGACCTCAGCTCCGAGTGGGACTCGGACGTGCCCGATACCACGCACTGCAAAGCTAAGGTCACTATTCGCAAATATTATTCTGTTGCGGCGAATCATTGTTAGTTCATCGAAACGTCATTGCGAAAACAACCCAGTGCCGAGTTGACACAATAATAACCGTGTGTAGTCAAACATGCACACTTGGAAAAAAGCGGCCGCCAACAACATGTTTAAATCAACACTCCACACTCGGACTCAACAACACTCAAATCGCTTGGAGCAGGACATGCCATGCGGGCAATTGTTAGTTGTAATTTAATCCACATTCCACACGTGATAATTATCATCCCGCATGAAATTGAATAAGCCGCCCAGCAACAATGCGACTAACATCATCGCACAGTAAAGCTCCCGTTTATGCACGAAGCAAAAGGAATCTTTATGGATTAGTGAGCCATTGTATAGGGGCCTAATAGCAACGTTCGTTCTTCATTTTAAACTTTCAACGCTTTCAATTAGCACAATCTTATGAATGACGGTGCTTTTGCTGTTGTTGTTGGGTTGTTGCCTTTGAGCGCTTTGAGAAAAATCCTCACTTTTCTTGCGTCGAGACTCCAGAGTAACGACGGCGACGAGTAGATAATTTCGTCGCTGGCTGCATTCAAGTTGCTTCAAAAGGATCACTCAAGAATAACAACAATTTGTTCGGTTGCAATGGTTGCAACTTTCAATCCAGCCAAATTGAACACATGTTTCATGTTGCATCTTGCATGTTTTATGAAAAAAGACAAACAGCCGATGGAGCCTGCGAGCTGTGATTAAATATTTGACACCGAACGGCAGCCGGCAGGCAATTCATTTGTTTCTTCTCATTCTCCTCGTGACTAAATTAGCAAATGTTTGCTCGTTGATTAACTTCTAGTGTGTCTTTTTACGTGTGACGATCAACGCGAATATCAGTGGTATCGTATGTCGAGTGTCGAATTCTCACTCGTTTATTCGCCTGGTTGGTTATCAACGTTTTTATTAATGGTTTGCACGTGGAACGTGATTTGTTTATTGTTTAGGATTGTTTGGATGCTCCGCAGTTAGGAGATTAGTTAAATTACGCCGCGTGTGGCGCACGACTGATTTGTTGTTATGCTGTCGCATTATTGTAGTACGAATACGCTCAAAGGCCGTCGGGTTTTTAAAAACTGGTCGGCGCGACAAGAAGCACACGCGTCATACGAAATGTGCGCGAGCATGTCGCAGAGGCTGCGGACTCTGCGTAGTCTTTGGAAAGCTGGCTGCAGGCCTGCAGGAATCTAGAATATACAAAAAGGCGAGACGTGCGACAGGACGACTTCATAAATATGATTAATCGTTGGCACTCGGCGTCAAAAGAGTTTTGCCTAATTAACATTCAACTTTCGGATGTCAACCATTTGCCACAACTTTTCCTCTTCGCAATTCATTTGAGTTACGAGGTTACGAAATTATACGTTGTTATCAAAAAATGAGCATTGTTCTAAAAATATCGGAAAACCATGTCATTCAAATATATGTTATAGAATTTGCACAAATCGCGTCTATTTTCGTTGCGCGCAAAACAAGTTTCAAACTTAGCGCGCGCTATGCATCCATGCGCGACTGTATTGTATTGGTATTTATTCTGCATTTGCATTATTCTCGTTATTTTCCTCGTATGTCAACAGGCTTGTCAAGCGAGCGTACGTAGGTGCGCGTACACTAGACACAAACCTATTTTACATGTGCGTCAGAGAGCGGCACACAAACACAATGCGCACAACTTACAACTGCCAATTTCGCAATTTCCAGCTAGCAAACTAAAGCAACTATGCGGAGAATTCCTGAGCGCTTGCCGCTAGTCTCGAGTCTCGAGATGATGGTGACTACCTGTCGGCCTGTCCACGTGTCCGTCCACTCAGATGCCATTACAGCTGTCCGTTGCGCCTATTATTTATTGCCTCGCCGCTAAGTAGATTAATTAAGCAGCGCGCGCGTTGTACGCTCCATCATAATCATAACTTCAAAACCGAATTGCTCAGGCTGCCCGCAAATAATCGCTTTGCAACGGATGTTTGCTACGACAACGACAAAGCGATAGTCTCCGTCAGTGGTTGGTCGATGGTTTGGTCTTTGGGCCTTGGGCGTTAAGGCTTTTTGTTCTTCTGCGCTACCAATGGAAATGAATGATGGCAAACCAGCTGCACGCGTTCTATGTTGTAGATGTCGTAAAAGTTGCGCAATGAAACGCTTTGTTTAATCATCTCTCCTGAGAGTTGCGTTGAGTGTTGAGATAATCACGCCAAGCTGAATTCCATTCAATTAACTGGGTCACATGAAAACCACAATCAAATGAAACTTGCATTATAAGTCTTTACGCTTTACTCTTTACTTTAGAGATTATCATCTTGTCATTGCAGGTGTGCAACGTGAAAAAATGTTAATAATCTCAGAAAACCAGTAGGAGTACTGATGTGCTTCGTGGAAGATTTTTTTTTGTTGCACCTGATTGACGTCAATGCGATGCCGCGATGCATGTGGTTGCGGGGAGCATGTGTGTGCTCAGACGAGTGCAATGAATCGCGACCGGCGACCGCTTGCAGCCGATCTTCGCGCTGACGTCAATGGCAGGCGCGCTCGCAACTGGCGCCCGTAAATAATCTCCTCTTTGTTCATGCCTCCGCAGCCCTCCGGTTGGCGCAAGTTGCGTAACATCGTGCAGTGGACGCCGTTCTTCCAGACCTACAAGAAGCAGCGCTATCCGTGGGTGCAGTTGGCCGGGCATCAAGGCAACTTCAAGGCCGGCCCCGATCAAGGCACCATCTTGAAGAAGCTCTGCGAGAAGGAAGAGAAATGCTTTAATGTAAGGAGAGGTTCCAAGTTATTAATTTGATTAATGTTTGATTGTATTTGTCTTGGATTGCAGCTGTTGATGAAGGATTTGTTACGACCGTACGTGCCCGAATTTAAAGGATTAGTGACGAGCGACGACGGAGAATGTTCCTATTTGCAGTTGCAGGACCTCCTCGGCGATTTCCAGTCGCCCTGCGTGATGGACTGCAAAATCGGTGTGCGGACATACCTCGAGGAGGAGTTGGCTAAGGCGAAAGAGAAACCCAAATTGAGAAAGGTAACGTTTGTTACACTTTGTCACTCAAAAATGGAAATGATTGACGCAATCACGAACGAGTGCGTCAAGAATATTGATAAGAATGTTTAAATAGGTGACTCGCATAAATATAAATCAAAGTTATCATATTGTTACGCATATTGCAAATATTCCCTATGTAGATAACGTATCGCAACTTGGATTAATCGTACATATGATCTTTTGGTATTTTAGGATATGTATGAAAAAATGTGCCAAATCGATGGGGACGCACCTACTGAGGAGGAACACCGACTGAAGGGTGTCACGAAACCACGATACATGGTGTGGCGCGAGACGATATCATCCACGGAGACCTTGGGCTTTCGCATCGAAGGCATCCGACGAGCCGAGGGCACGTCGAGTAAAGACTTCAAGACCACCAAATCAAGGGATGCCGTTCTCAATGCATTTATGGACTTTACTGCTGGTTTTCCTCATGTTGTGGTGAGTTTCCATTGCATGCATTTTTTACGTAAACCTCGGCATTGAAAACGGTTGTCTTTTTAGACCAAATATATTCAGCGCCTGAAGGCGATAAAAGCCACCCTGGAAGCATCACCGTTCTTCAGCTCACACGAAGTCATTGGCAGTTCGCTGCTCTTCGTCCACGATCGCTTCAATGCGAATGTGTGGCTCATTGACTTTGCGAAAACGGTGCGCCTGCCCGAAGACACCTTCATTGATCACAAGTCCAAGTGGAAGGTGGGCAACCACGAGGACGGCTATCTCATCGGCATCGACAATATCATCTCGACATTCTTGACGATCGTCGAACAACAGCCGGTGTGCCTCACGCCGCCGCCACCGATGCTACCCTCGGACGTTCACGATACCGACCATTACGAGACTAGCTACGAGGAGGACGCGAACGCGAACGCCGACACGAATAAATATAATTTTTGATCGTCCTTTGTCCAATACGTATAATGGATGTTGTTATCCCAGTAATTTTGTACCTGCGAATGTTTTGGTAGGCACGCGCTCTTGTAAATATGCCAATATTCAATTACTATTTATTTTCACACTAATTTATGTACGTACAAGATTCTTTTGATCATTTTATACTTGCTAGCGAGTATATGACTTTTCTTTCTTCTTACTGTAAGATATTGTTTACAATAACAATATTTCTTCAATGGACGTAATTTTCTTTTGGAATATTGTCGCTTTTAACCGACCTGTGTAAATTAGTTTTTAATTAAGAATATTATACATAAAGATATTTTTAAAGAAATTTTCCCCATTTGGAGATGTTTTAAATAAATTATATAAATTGAAGAGTTTAGGGAATGTCGGATACATTTCTCATTTTCGAAATAATATTTGTTTTGATTTAGAAAGGGAAACTAATAGATCACATTTTGACAACATTTGACGGAAAAAGCTTTATATTTATCGAACGCGTGCTTCTTTCTAATAGACAATGCTGATTCTATAATCAAGAACGCGCTCTTGAAGATGCTGCTCGTCCCAAGCCTCGCAGCGCCCCGGAAATGCATGAAAATCCACATTGAAATTTTGGAGAATTTTTTCGATATTTTGAAGACATACGTCGGAAATCCTTTATATTTCCGAACGCTTGCTCCTTTTTTCAGTATCATTCTGATAGATCTGGAAACGCTCTTTAAGATACCCACCATCCCAACTCCCTCAGGGCTCAGGGCTCAGGGACGAGGTTTTAAAATCTCAATTTTAAAACCGGGAAATTGTCGAAAATGTTACTTAACCTTCTGCACTTTCTGTGATCCTGATACGAAATCCACAAATCTCCGCGCATGGAGAATTTGAACAATATTTCAACCGCAACTAGCTGCCGATCGGTGCGTCATAGGAACGCGTGGTTTTCTCAGATTAGTTCCAAATAGATGCCTCTACCGACTTGCCAAATTTCAGCTCGAAGCGAGCATTTTGAACAATTTTCATGATTTTGCATCAAGTGGTACGTACCTACCCCCTTGGTAATAATTCTTATTTTTTTTCAAAATGCTCGCTTCAAGATGAAATTTGGCATGTCGATAGAGGCATCTATTTGGAACTAATTTGAGAACACCACGCGTTCCTATTACGCACCGATCGGCAGCTACATAGTTGCGGTTGAAATATTGTTCAACTTAGGGTGAATAAAACAAAATGCTGCCGTGATATGCGTGATATGCAACAGCGTTGCCAGGCGCTGGCATCGTGCTGGCATCGCCGCGCCGCGTGCTCTCCGTTCACTCCAACGAGTGGCCTCGCTGGTCGCTGCGACGCCGATCGTTGAGCGTTGCGCGTAGTTAAAAAGTGCAGAAACCATGAAGAACAAGTACAGTGCAATTAATAGCATCGCGCGTCCATTATTCGCTTCCATTATTGCCATTGTTCAAACCCATTCAAGCTATCACCACACTGAGTGTTTCACAATTACCCTCGCAATTACCGTGTGTTTTGGGGTTATTTAGTGTAAAATGTTGTTCGTGCATAAAAA
>JARJDQ010029129.1:0-12671 GCA_030264215.1 Geostiba sp. GC000077
CAATGCGGAGCAGAAAAAGAAAAACTAAAAATATAGATTCGGTGATTGCCCCCAAACAACTGGCCCGATTTGAATTTTCTCTTCAGATTCTTGTTACTATAAATAATCCGCCTCGTAAACTGTTTTTGCGCGACCGCCAGAGGGCGCCGTTCACCCTTGCCAGTTTATTCCCGTTTTCTCCCGAACGATGTTCCCAAGGGAAATGCAGATGGCAGCAAAATCCGTCAATAAGTATGCTCTATCATTGTGGACATTCTCAACCATGTAGCTTTTTGCGTTTTCGAAATTTCACAATTTCTAAGTTTATAAACTTTACTTTTTCGCCCAGTGTACGGATATTTCCACAATGATAGAAAATGCTTTTTGACGGGTTTGGTCATCATCGGCATTTCTCTCGGGAGCATCGTTCGGGAGGGAAAGGGAAGAAACTGGCGCCCTCTGGCGGCCGCTTAAAAACAGTTTACGGCTAAGTTATTTTAAGAAACAAAAATCCGAAGAGAAAATTCAAATCGCCCCAGTAGACTTGTTACATTTACTTGGAAACATAGACCTGCAATGCATTGGCCTATGTTCGGGGATAAATAAAAAGCACTGTATACGAACAAAACGTATTTCAGCAGATGAAGACAAAAGTGGCGTAAAAGCCTTTGGAACTTCCAATAAAGCGCATGTCGGCACTGCCACTGCGCGACAGAAACTTTAATAAGTTATTAAATTAGTAATTTATTTGACAGCCGTTTTCAAGGACGCCGGAGACGCGTACGCGTCGAAAATAGTAATCGGCGGCGGAAAATTTAATTTCGATCCTTCGGGCAAAGGTGCTTTCGCGCTGATACTCTCGACTCCGCTACTAAGCTCGCCGCCCCTCAGTGAGGGGTCTTAATGTCTTACTTTAATATGGTACTAGCACTACGTGTGCTACTGCTACTTTTATATCGCCCTTTTTCCACGCCGCCGCTTAATTACTGCCGCATGCAAGTTAATAACGAAACGTTGATGTAATTTATTGCTCACACTGCAGGCTCCCAACTTAGTTTGAGGTTAGTTGAGGTTATGGACACGAAAGGTTATGTTGATAAACTGTTTTGGCTTCCGGGGACAGACGGTATAAAAAGTGAATTGCTCAGTGGCTGGCGGACAGTGGTGGGCACGATGCGGTAATAATGGCCATCAGTCAAGTTGGTTATTAAAAGCTACCGCCGCCGCCGCCACCGCCACCGCCGTCAGGAGGAGGTGTATGAGGCTCGCGGTCAGTCGATGTGAAATATATGAGTACGAGCAGCACACGTGCAGGGCGAAAAGTCAATGATAAAGTCGGGGGGGTGGGGAGGAGGAGCGAATATTATACATGGGCGGCGGCGGACGACATTAACGGATCGAAGCATCAACGTCATCTTCTCCTTGGAGTCCTTGGCTCCTTGGTTCCTTGGGGATTTTGCGTCGCCACCACTTCCAGTTGCGGCCTCGTATATCATCTTGCTTGCCCTCCTGGATATCATAACGGTCATTAAAGCTCTCTAACTCTAACCTATAAATTTACAAGTGTCACAGTGTCACAATGTCAGTTTTACTTAACCTAGCATTGCGCCAGTATATTTCCAGCGCTAAATTTGTCTTCCCTAAGTGATGATCAATATCTAGGTCAATTGATTGCTACTCCAGCGCCAGCTGGACTTTATTGCTTGCTAATGGGGGAGCGATTAATTTGAAAACTTTATTTCTTTTATTCAACGCTTGAAGCGCTTTGCAAGCGCTGTGAAAGCACGAGGATTCGTTTAATTAAAGCCATTTTAGATCAGAGATGTGAGCGAGGTCTTCACGTGCCGCTGCCTCCTTTGTCGGCGCTCGCTTTTTTCTCGCTTTGTGCATTCGCATTCAGCGCAGCGCGCCATCTACCGGACGGTAGTAGCAGTCAAAAGGAAATCAGGTTACGTTTACGTTTGTTTGAGTCTATACAAGGTGTGTATAAATTCGCAGAACAAATTTACATAGCGCTAGATCTGAAACGAAAAGTTTAATTTTCCCAAAAATAAAAGTTTCAAAGTTAGTTTTGTAAATAAACATGCAACAAGGAGTTTTTAAATAAAATATGAATTT
Source organism: Geostiba sp. GC000077 (assembly GCA_030264215.1). Lineage (NCBI taxonomy): Eukaryota > Metazoa > Arthropoda > Insecta > Coleoptera > Staphylinidae > Geostiba > Geostiba sp. GC000077. The sequence goes on from JARJDQ010029129.1 coordinate 2,098, forward strand.
GGAAATAGGGAAGTTGTGTTGGTGTCCAAATTGAATTAAACTCATGTAAATCGTAACTTGGGTTATTTTAATTATGTTTGGTGAAGATGGGGATTTTTAAAATGATTTTTAAATGATTGTGATGGTGTTTTCTGAAGAGTCAACCCTCGAAAACAAGACATGTTTCTAAGCCACCTAAGATGTAGGACAAGAAGTCCAAACTTCGAAACTATACGCCTGCCAGAAGGGGGCGCAAAAAATCATCCCGGAGTTTGTACAAATTTCACGCTCGAAATGTGCGGGGGCTTTGAACGATCATTACATTGCTTTTAATTATACCGTTGTAGTGGGCCGAGCGATACGAGAAAATGGAATAAGTTTGCGCCAATTTTATTATAAACATAACTTGATTTATGAGCACTCTTAGTTTAGTTAATTATAAAGTTCAAGGAAATGTACAATTTACGAGTGCGCCGCGGTTGTCTAGGCTGCTGGCGGAGGCGGCAATGTTGACGCTTTACTCGCCGCCCGCCATCCGGATGCGCGCTTTTCTTGCTCTGCATGGGCATGCGAAATAGCGGGAAATTGTGGTCTTGATGCTTTCGATATTAAACTTTGTAACGCAACCATCGACGTATTTAATTTATGTGCGACGGGGGCGCGCATCCACCTTGCCTGGTCCTCGCAATTGCCTCGGCGCTGCTTTTTCATTGTTCATCCGATGGCATGGGGGCTTGGGCTGGGGCAAGGGAAATTTACGAGCTAATTGCATTATAACTCAGTTAGTTAAGTTTCATTGCAAAACTGTAATGAAACGTTAAAATGGAAACTACGATACTGCCGCGGTCGGCAATTTTACTATATTACATTTCGAGATTCAAACTTTAAGACGGACATGAAATAGCTTGTTTTAACAAATAGTACATTATATAACATTAGTGCTTGGCGGAACAAATGGGCCGAAACAAAGGTCAAGTTTCCAAGAAATCTCTTCTTTTAAGCTTTTTTCTCAACAACGTGATTCTTTACTAAACGCCCAATAACTAAAAAATGAGAACAACCACAATTATCAAAATAGCATCATTGGAAAGGGCGTGAAATTTCCTTTAATTTGATATATTTCACAGTTCATGTTAGAAGCAACAACAAACAAATACATACCGCTTTTTGGGAAGGGAAGAAAAATTTATATTGAAAAAATAATTGGCAATTTCCAATGAGCAATAACTCATAAACTTACATAATTGGGAAATAAAATTTTCATCGTGGTAAGTTGGCAAATTTCATGCCCTTTCCAGCAATCCTATTGAATATACAAAATGTTAAGAAATTCATTACGTAATCATCAAAAGTATCATAAAAAACACGCCCGTAAAATACAAATGTTCGTGGAGGCGCCAGGAGACGAAACTTTGTGCAAGAGAAAACGCATTTTGCATGCACAGATTTTTCTAGAAACGGTAAAATAACCGAACTAGAAAAATGCAATCCCAATCGTTGTGGGAAATAGTTCTGGCAAACACCTATTTTTTGCTCACTCCTGTACTTTGAAATAGGTTGTTTAAATAAGCTGGAAGCGGAAAGTGCATCTAACTATAGGCAACCAAATCTACATGAATGCTTGGCTGCTTGCATACAACAAGTAGAAGGTATAGAAGGTATAACTTAGGAGGACTTCCTCGACGATATAATGAAATGAGTAGGTTTCTCTTGGAATGGAAACGGCAACATTTTCACAATGCCAATATATTTGCACGTGCCCGGCGAGACAATTGGCATCAGGCGCGCGCAGCCAATCCGGCAAATGCGAGAAAATGCAATTGCGAACCGTCTCTCCACACGCAGCTCGCACAATGTTTGCTCAGACCTCCAGCAGAGCTAACTGCAATTGCTACTTCTATTTCTTCGTTCGCTGCTCATCCGCTTTAATCCTGACGCAGACTGCAGGCCTGCAGCGCGAGAGAATGGGCATTTTATCCGACCACCGAAGAACCAGACCAGACGACGCGACGTGCGCTCGAAAGAATGGGATGATTCATGGCATCATGGCGCCCAGGTTGACCGCACGTGCCCAGTCCAACCGCAATGGGGGGTGTGGGTGATATGCGCAGGGATGCAGGGACATGCAGGGTGCAGCGGGAATTCAAATCATGTCGAAATTTAACCGGCGCACGTCCAGCACGACCCCGGGAGGGGGGCGTCAAGAGCGCTAATATATATAACGTTCGAGGACCCAGCGGACGAGGGTATTTTCGTCGTTTTGGGGGCTGGTGGTCAACCGCATTGGGACCACTGCAGTGTTATGCCTGCATGCCTGCAGCATTCAATTGCGGTGCTTGCCGCAGCGTTCTTCGACGACCCAAAGTGGCTCTACGCGTTCCAAGTCACTCACTCAACATAACCTCAAAGCACGACTTAAACTTAAATTTGATGCGAGCGGCGCCACCGATAACGTCCAATCAGACATATCACGAGCATAGTTAAGTATTGAGTTCGGGCGGAGGAGGAAGGAGGAATGAGGAAGTTTTCGCCACGCCGAAGTTTGTTGACTTGGACGTGGACTTGACTCCGGGCACCCTCCGTCTCCCCATCAGCGGCAAAATAATAGCTTTCAAACTTCACTTCACTTCACTTCACTTCCGAAAACCGCCGGGGCTCGACAATACGGACTGCGCCATAAAGAAGAGTTGCACAAAGAACAATTTAAGTAAATTTGATCAAAACCAGACCAGTGGAGATCGGTTGTCTTTGTTGTTAAGTGCCTTCAAATTGATACTTTGAAAGCTGCGTCGCAACTCTCAAGTTTGCCCATTTCTCACAAAAATATTGCACTGCACATCGTATATGCACGAGGAGGGTAATATAAATGATTAATAAATGAAATGATTAATAACGCCTTCTAAACGATGTTGCGCGTTCTCTGAAACTTTCATCGTTTCGACATTTATCAAAGTCGCACGACGCTGCAAAAGTCGACAAATAAATCAAGGATTGAATTGTCCTCGTTTGCCTCTCACAAAGGACTCTACCTTGTCGTTGCCGTTGTTCTCTCCCAAAAAGTCATTTCGCCAACCCTTCGACCTTAGGATAAGGATAAACGGATGCAAATGTGGATCTGTTTACCCTTCATCCCCATTGTCTATAGTTATAGCCTCTAGGTTCTCATCACAAGCAGGGGTTGTTAAAATATCATGTTTTTTTTAAATAAAGCAATACAAACGCGTTTCCAAAAAAAATTTAACGTGTTTTTCTTTGCTTAACACGTGTTTTTTGTTTAAAACGTGTTTCCTTTTTCAACTGATTAAAATATGTTTTATTTGTTTAAAATGTATTTTCTCTACCACCTGTTTTAAATATGTTATATTTGTTTAAAACGTGTTGCCATTTCCACCTGTTTAAAATACGTTTTATTTGCTTTAAACGTGTTTTCTCTTCCACCTGTTTAAAATATGTTTTATTTGTTTAAAACGTGTTTCTTTTTTGTTTAAAACGAGTTTTTTTTTCTTAACACGTGCTTTTGTTTAAACCGTGTTTTCTCCTCCACCTATTTAAAAAAGTTTTATTTGTTTAAAACGTGTTTTTTGTTTGTTTAAGACGTGTTGTTTTGCTTAACACGTGTTTTTGTTTAAAACGTGTCTCCTTTTCCACCTGTTTAAAATATATTTTATTTGTTTTAAACGTGTTTTCTCTTCCACCTGTTTAAAACATGTTTTATTTGTTTAAAACGTGTTTTCTCTTCCACCTGTTTAAAATATGTTTTATTTGTTTAAAACGTGTTTTCTCTTCCACCTGTTTAAAACATGTTTTATTTGTTTAAAACGTGTTTTTTACGTTTAAAACGTATTTTTTAAATAATTTTTTTTCTTATAAATTATTTTTTTTTAGTTTTATTTGATTTTGTACAAGAGAAGAACTTTTAAAACGTTTTATATGTTTAACAAAAATGTTTTAAACGTGGATGGTTGTTCTAAACGTTTTAAACACGTTTTAAACACTGATCACAAGTTTGTGACCACGGGAGTGTTTTTATTGCCGTATCATCCGCCACCGAAGTATAATTTTAATCACCACTTCCTAGGCGGAAAAGCAATTAAGTAAAGATTAGTATTTTTCCTCTTCTGGCGCAAATTGAATTGTTTCCATCCACAGTACAAACAAGTACAAAACTGCTCCGACAAATCGATTTGCAATTAGTAATGCGACGCCATCAATCAGTCTAGCTCCAAAAGCACACAATTAAATTAGCCATTGACATCTGATACCGATGCTATCGGAGCAGCTGCATCCGCCGCAAGAAATTGCTTTAAATCTTCATTCTTCATTCATTCTCAGTGTAGTCTTGGCGTCATCGCTTTTTACTGATATGATAACCTTGTGATATATAGGTGTTTGCCGATCTGCCGAATGCGCTGTGGGAATCATACGGAATCACATTTTGTCGCGCCAAAACGTGGAAAAAAGAAAGAAGCTTGGCGCTGAGTTAGGATCTCAACTGAATCGAACCTTCATCATGTTCGACACGCCGGAGCATGCTGAGAGTGCAGTTTTCAGCAATCGGCACACGCGTCACGAGCTGGATGCTGGAATGTGATTTCGCCCGCGTCCCGGGCGGAAAACCCCAGCGACATTAAAAATGCCCCAAGTGTAATGCGAGTACATATCTCATCTCAAAGACGCAGCAAGGCAGTACATGTTAAACGTTGCGTCACACGCGGTATAATCTTACCGACAGACAGTGTTTGATCATTCGTCTTCGCGTGTGGGGGTCGGCCCCGGTAAGGAACTTTGCACTTTATTCCCGGCGCTTCGGCGAGTCGGGAGGTTTCATCCACTTCCAACTCACTTCGTCTCGATGGATGTTCGAAGCCGGCTAGAATTTCGGCGTGTCGCCCATCGGGTCGCTTTTTCATTGTCGGCGTCACTTGCGGCAGTATATCAAGGGGATGGTGTGTGCGTCTCTTCGCGCAGAGGAAACGCCGATTTGGCAGCGAGTATATTGTTTACGCCGCCGCGGCGCCTTCTTTTCTTTGCTTTGCGTTTCCTTTACGTTTGCGTGTTCTTCGGGGGGGGGGCGGCGGATTTTTCCAGCCGATAGATCACGCAACAAGTTACCAACTAACCAACCACACAATCATCACATCCAATACATTTCTACCGTAAAAAAACCGTTTGTTTTTACTATACAGGGTGACGCTGACCTCCGGGTTTCTTCGATTTTGGATAGAAATATTAATAATACCAAATAACTATTTAGATAAAAGTTATGCATGCGTAAGATATCCACTTCCCTAAAATATTTTCAGGTGCACAAGGGGTTGCATGAAAAAGATACAGCCAAAAATAACATTTTAAAAAATGAAACGGAATTATGTTTTTATTTAAAATATGCATTTGAATTTGATATCAAAAGTATACCATTCCATTAAAAAAATTATTATTTTCGGCTGTATCTTTTATATGCAACACCCTGTGCACCTGAAATTATTTTAAGGTTGTGGAGATTTCAAGCATGCATAACTTTTATCAAAATAGTTTTTTGGTGTTATTAATATTTCTATCCAAAATCGAAGAAACTCGCAGGTCAGACTCACCCTGTATAATAAATATTAACGGAAGGAAAATTGAGAAGTGAGCCGAAGGCGAGCAACAAACGCGACCTAAGTGCGGTATCCTCGGATACACTCCGTCAAAATCTACAATCTACAATATACTCAAAACCATGGCAACCGCTTTAAGTAATACTTGTTATTTGGTATTCACTGTACTTCTGTAACCATTTACGTATAGTATATATAGTATGTATGATAATTTGATAATAGTGGAAATTGCATTTATGTTTAACCCGTGATTTGAATCAAAACCAACAAATTGTGTGCATAAACGGGTAGATCCGCCGGCATAATTTCTCATCGCAATTTGTATATAAAGCTAACGCGCGTCGCGTTTCCGTGGCCAGTCGATTTAAAGAAGTCAACTTGCGCAGTTTGAACGGAATAATAAGATGTTTGACTCGAAGGTATTAAAAAATACATAGTGAATAGTCGGTGCATAAGAATTATTGCTGCATTAGTCGATTGTGCAAGCAATAGTTATCTAACAAATTACGTAATTTTTTTACAGAAATTTTGCGTGTGCAGTGCATTGTTTCTCTTGGAAATAATCGGTAGTGTTTTAACGTATCCAACATTTGGTAAGAACGAAATTTAAATTGTAGCAGATACTTAATATAATAATACGGCATGTGTCACTCAAAAGGACACGATGTTGTTTACCAACAAAAGGCACTTTCTGCTTAATCTACGCGCGAACTTTAGGGTGAAATTCAATTGCGATCGATCACGTTGTTGCTGTTTTTGATCATACTGGGTTAAAGGTTTAAAAGTGCACATAGAACTTTCAATTTAAATAATTTTTTCTCGTCATGTCCTTGCATTTTGTACGTTTTTCAACAAATGCAGTGCGGATTAACATACGGAGAAATAAAAAGTTAAATTGGAAATGCAATGTGTACTTTTAAACTTTTAACGCAATATATTAACTTTTTAGCTCTTTTTAGCTTTTTAAAAACTTGTTTGAAGCTTCTTTCAGACGTTTATAACAGGTTTTAAAATGAAAATGCATAATAACATGTTAAAATGAAGAAAGTTTTCTCATATTCACGGTGTCCAGGGAACAACAACAATCCACAGAAAAGTGGCGTATTCTAGGACCAAAGCTGAGTCGGAACGCAAAAATAGTACATTGTGATCCAACGTGTAACACCTACTATGTTTCCGCCGATCGACCAATTGATAGAAACAAAGTTAATTACCGTTTAAACCGTTATTTAATGATCGTTTAATTCATAATCTTGCTTCCCATTGGTCAACTTAATTTGCGTATAAAGGTCGATTTATAGTCGATTTTAGCCGTAATTTAATATAGTCGGAAAAGATTTATTTTACGATTTCCCTAAACGCATTTATAGTTCGAAGGTAAGAATCGTAACATCGTAAAAAGATGGTTATGTTTCATCTTTTTCCGTTACGTTCTTACGATCGTACGATTTTACGATCTTACGATTCTTACGTTCGAGGTATAAATGTGTTTAGGGAAATCATAACATTAATCTTTTCCGACTAAATTAAATTACGGCTAAAATCGAACTATCAATCGAGCTTTACTCGAAAATGGTTATGGCCTAAGACTAAGAATACGCACCTTTTCTGTGGATCGTGAACTGATGAGAAAAACACAAATTGTTAATTTAAATTAGAAAGTTCAAACTCAATCTATTGAATTTAGAAATTCAAATAGTTGAAGGAACATAATTCATTTTGAATTATTGCACATGTTTGACTCCGAAGTTATTGTTGCAGGTCATCCAGACGCTCACTTAGGAGGCGGCGGTTTTGGCGATCATGGCGGATTTCATGGCGGCTTCCAAGAAGCGCACTCCTTGGTAAGCAATGACCATCACGGAGGCGTTAGCATCATCGGCGCTGGCGGCTCGGCGAACAAAGGCATAACAATTGATTTAACTAAAGAACACGGTGAGTCCAATTTGCAATATAATTATCAAAGGCAATCGTACGAGTTATGCCGCTACTTGTTGTAGGTGGGGGACATGATGGTCTCTTCGGCGGCAGTTTCATCTCCACCGGGGCACACGGCAAAACCGGCGGGTATTACCAGGGGGGCGGTGATGTTGAGCAAGTGCACACCGATCACGGCCTGGGCGCCTACTCCTCGGCGCTGTCCAGCTACGATGTGAGCGGCAGCGGAGGCGGCGCGCACGCCCTTGCCTCAGCCGGCCATGACGACGGCGAGATCAGCCCCGTGCTGTACTCCAGCTTCAAGGAGGGCGAGCATCATTTTGGCTTGCACGCCGGCGACTTCAGCGGAGGGCATCATGCCGCGTTCACTGCGCCGGCGCACTTTGGCGGTGGGATGCACTTTGACCATTCTAGCGGATTCGGCCATTAAGTCCGTAAACCGTAATTTCCGAAAGAATATTACTGGGAAAGTAATAAGGCACCATTATTCGGAAAGTGTTTTTATACCAAATACTATTTTAGAGTACTGTTTTTTTTATAATATCAATAAAATGTTTGATCCGTTCATCTCGTGATATTTCCACTTTAGGTGGAAACTGCACTGTCAAGATATATTTCTATGACCACTCCTAAATTAGCACCCTGTGCCCTATTAGAGAGTAAGGAATTTTCAGGGCACTTTAGAGCACAAAACAAACAAGTTAATCTTATAAAATTGTTATTGAGTGGTCGGAGATAAAGCAGTGAGTGCAGTTTCCAAAATAAGTGTTTGTTTATTTCACAATAGTATCATATAGTAGAGTAAATAGGAAAAATACATAATTTTAAATCTTGCAACAAGAGAACATCATAAAACATAAAATATTAAACACGTCAAGTGATAAACAATATACATATAACTAAAATAAAAAGTTAAACTTCACATTAAAATGGCCTCAAAGGTAACAATCCAAAATCTTCTCTTACTACTCATTCCACTACTAGGCAGTTCCGTTCCGTTACAATCGTGAGATTATCTTCTGTCGTCCTCTGAGCATCTGCTGAAGTCGGCGGGCTTGGAAGGTTAATCTCGCTCTCCTCTGACTTTTCAGTTTCTGTTTCTTTCATTAGAGCTGCCAATTCTTCCTCCAAGCTATCATCTGATATCTCATCCAACTCTTTGCCCAGTGTTGACTGGAGCTCATCGTTTGAGATGACAAGTTCATTCAACTGAGCCATCGTTTCGTCGATGTCGTCTATGTTTAATTGTTCCGATTTTAAGTTGTCAATAGCAATGTTGTATGTTTTGAACACTTCTTTGTTATATGCACTGTTTTCTAGATTGTGCAACAGTGTGGAGACATTATTTGCACTCTTTGCCAGTGCTTCCACTGACTTTTCCTTGAGCTTCATTTTAGTTAGCACCATTTTTGCCTGAAACAATAATTACAAATTGTTTGAATAAAATAGTAAACTAGTACTTTCAAGATGTTAATCCTACCAATCTTCTTTGGCCACCTTTCAAGTAGTTTTTGACTTCATCACGTAATTCAGCAATTCTCTTTTCTTCAGACTCAATCTTGCTTTGCAACATCGCTTCCTGTTTGGTAAAAATATAAATTTGCTCATCAATATCTTCAATTGGCTTGGATACAGTTGAGAACCTTAGCAGAATCATCTGCTGGCCATCTTGCCTGCAATCTCGCAAAGAAACTTTGTCTTCATTTGCCAGTTGATGTAATAAGATTTTCAGACTTTCAATTTCATCAAAATCCATACTCCGTGCAAACTCTTTGATCTCCCACACTTTATTCTGCAATTCATCTGGGATTTTCTTCATTAGCTTGTTTGCTTCCTGCTGAACTACATTGATATGCACATACTCAAGATTGGATACATTAACAGTAATAATGCTGCTCTTTACTTTATTAAACGTCCATGAAAGTGGGCGCTTCACCAACACATTTGTTGCCCATCCACTCCATGTAGTTTCAGGCTTTTTCAGAAAATCAGAGAGCAGAATTACATCACCAGAGCAAATGAGGTCCTCCAGGACATCTTTCAGACACGCTGGAGTGACGCAATCATGCAAGAAACTCCTCTCTAGTCGAGAGATGGTGAAGACATAGACTTTCTTCTCTTTCGAGTATACCTCAATGGAGTCCTTCCAAAACTTTAGTTTGGAATCCCAATCGAAGGAGTTTACGTTCTTCTTCCGCACCGGCCCAAAGAGCACGTCGAGGCGTTCTTTCTCCTGCCACTCTGGGGGAAGTTTCTCCAATGGTAGGTTTGCGTTTGTAGTATCGGAAAGCATTTTGTTCGTTATCATAATCACAAACGGTCTCTCAGATCACAGTGATCACAGCTGAATGAGCTGATCACAGCAATCAACAACGTAGCTATTTCTTTATTTCTTAACCTAAACAAAAACACGCAAATCCGAGACGCAACGGACGCAAACGCAAACACTGAACCCACTGTATCACGTACTGAACCAACACACGCAAACATCCAAACATGATATTGCATACTTCATTTTTTTTTTTGTATCAAATTACGCTTTCAACTTCCAACGCATTTCTAACATGTAAACATGTAAAACACCGAAAGCAGAAAGTAATTCACAAAAGCAAAACTCTACTTTCTGCAACCAACGAACGAACAGAAAACGTACTTTTCATTTAATCCCAAACCCCACGTGACTTCAATTGTTAGGCAACCAATTCTACACTGTTGGTAATGATCTCAAAAAAATATGACATATCATAATTCAGCGCGATGGCGAGAGATGACAGCAGTATGAGTACAAAAAAAAAATAATTAAGAAGGAAGAAATTAACGAAATCAAGAAGTTAACACAGTTTACAACAACAAAATATTAGTAGTCTGCTACATAATTCCGCAGCGGAGTATATTATAAACAAGTAAATAATTCCAGTGTTTAAAATGCCCACCAAAAATAAAATGGGTTACATTTTTCGTTACGTCAAATTAGGTTCAATGCCGTCAAGATGTGGCCTCATAAAAGCAAATATGTTTTACTACCTATATGTAGCGAAATGACAAAGACCATAGAACCTA
>JARJDQ010029138.1:0-11231 GCA_030264215.1 Geostiba sp. GC000077
TATTTAATAGTTATTCTGTAGATTTCTTATTTTGCATGTGTTAACATGCACTTATCATTTGCTTGAAAGTAAAACTTATTGGGTAACAACTTGAACGTGATTTGTTCCGCTGTGATGATAGCGATTAGTATGAAACTGTTTCATTTCACACCTTCCCACCACATCGTGTCGGTTGAGTATTGTTTTATTTAGCAAGTTGGCTCTTCAATGCTGCTGATAATGGTTGTTGTGCCGCAGCAGGTTGTTGAATGAGTCCATGTGCATTTTAAAAGTAGGTAATTAGGTTGCAACTATAAACTATAATCGACCTTGGTACGCCGTTAGCGCTGGTGGCTCCACCAACACCGCGGCTGTCAAGGCAACCACTACTTGCGACTTGCGACTACAAATTACCCGCGCAAGTATTACATGTGTATCATTACGATTTCACTGGTCGTGCGGTTTGGGAATGCATCACATCACATCAAGACCGAAAACAGATTACGGCTGAGAAATGGTTAGAATGTGAGAAACGTGTCTCGATACTTATTTCAACAAAAATTATCATCGTTCAGACTGTTATATCACGGAAGTATCTCTGATTTACGCACTTGTAATGATAACTGGGAAATCAACATATTTTATGTTGGCGGTAAAAAATCGATGATCATGAGTAAAATTCAAATCTGGGACAACCGTTGCACAAAGTAGGTCGTTCGATAATTACTTTTTAATAATTTAAGTAATTATTCTGTGCCTGCAATGTTGTCATGAGAGATGAATGAATGACGTGGCTCTCTTTGCTTTCCTTCAGGCCACCAAGATGGCGAAATCAGCGAGTATTTCATAATAATTCAAACAAACATCAACAGCCCACGAACTTCCTTTATGTACTTGTTATGAAATTTAAGACATTAATTCCTCTTAGATTTGATAATCATCTTAATAATTCTTTAGTATAAAGATCATCCATGGCCTTCAATGAATAGCTGTTGTTGATATGTTGATTGTAATTGTAACATTTTACCAATATTAAATTTCTTTCAATAACATGTTCAATGTTGCTCTCGATGAAGGTGGATGGTCGAGGAAGGACGTTGGAAGCAAAAATATGAATGAATAATTTTACGCGATCCAAATGAATGGAGCCCAGAATGTATGAATGAATGATGCCCACGCAAGTTGACAGGAACTGTGGAGCGAATCAAAATGTTGATTATGTACTTGCTTGCGAGTGCTTAAACTGTTTTGGTAGGCTTTACGAGCGTCAACTGAAAATACCAAATACCTCCGCATTAGTGACCGCCGGCATTAAATTTAAAGTGGATTATTCGCATGTGGTGTGTAGAGCAGATAACACCCAACCACCCCACTCATTTATTTACTTATTGATCAATTTTAATCACTATCGTGGTGGTATTACATGGCTTTGCATTATTTAGTTACTAGTTGTATAATTAAATACCGGATGGTCAGGTTGTAGGCATACTAGGCATGTTGGAGCTCGGTGCTCAGTTCTCATGTGTTTGTGGGTTCTTCTGTTCTTCACTCGATAGTTTTAATTTAATTCCCCATATGATATTCATTTCGTCGGCGGGCGGCGCGGCGTAGGCCTGGCTGGCCTCGAAGGCTCGAAGCCTCGACTCCAACCGATGCCAGGTGTTCCCTCTTCCCTATTGAAATCGCGTTCGAACGGCCGCGACCTGCACAGATGCGACGGTTGCTTAAAGTGGCTTCATCTCGCTTCTTGCATTATTTCACGTGCGCCCTTGCTGCACCTTTGCCGCTGCTCCCTCTTCCGCGGTGTTGCATGGTGTTGATGTCTTCACAGCTTAGCGAGACCGTGCCAGGAAACGCGAGAATCATAAAAATGTCACAATAAATCAATTTAAAATAATAGATTTTCAGGCTGAGGACAGTGCAAGCCGTCTCGACTATATCCAGCAACAGTTGGATCACGTCTGTTGTGAAGTTTTTCTAATTTGTATAGTTTTTCGTCTCCCCAACTCGTCAACTGCTTGTCGGCAATTCGGCATGTTTCAAAAGATGTGCATTGTCTTGCACAGCACACGACTTTCACTATTCTCAGCCTGAAAATCTCTTATTTTAAAATGATTTTTTGTGACATTTTTATGATTCTCGCGTTTCCTGGCCCGTGGTCCCTTACAGCTTAGCGATGGTGACCGAACCACCTCACACATATCTAGCATCTAAAAATGCGAAAAATGTATGCACCCACACACATACCTCGATCGGACTTGGTGCACGTGCGCACTGAAAGAGCATTTAATGGGAGCGCAAACAAATGCGTTGCATCGCTGAGCACCGGACAGAAAATCGACAGATGTTGAACGAACGTCGCGGGGTTCGAGATGATTCTTCTTCGGGCGGGCGCAACTGCGCAAGATTGAACGTGGAACAAAGATCACCACGTTCTTCGACACTTCGTCAGCAGGCTGGCTCAAAGCTGGCGTGAAGAGAAAAAAATAGTTCCCGGAGAAATTATTTTCACCAAACTCTATTGTACAAAACATGAAGCTGTTTTGTTACAACTTAAAACTTAAAAGCTTTTCATTTCAGTTTGTTATTTAACAATTGCCATCGCTGCTAATTTCTCCACACGCGCGCTACGTTCAGGTGGGGCGGCGCAACACAACATTCACAACTCCCAACAATTTCGCCGGCACGCATTTATTGATAATACATTTGGCATTGAACTCAATAGACTTCACGTGGGCCCGTTTTTCTGCACGAGCTGACTTTGTTCATGCCGCTCGAGCGTACCACTTGTTTATTTGCATACGCATAACCGCGATGCGTCCTGAGGTGCTTCCCACTTGGGTATTGTGTACGCCGGGTGCGATTGAAGGAAGGGAAGACGAGTTCGCGGATGCAACGTGTTTTGTCGCATATTGCAGCTTATTTCGTTTTGCTGCGACTTGGGCGACAAGAAACTGTTATTAAGGTGGTTATCTAGTCTCGATTCTCCTCAACTTAACATTCATGAATTTATTTGTGAATAGGGTTATTTCGCCCGTTTTACATGTCTATACAAGCACCTTAATCACATCCATTTGCTGTAACTTTAGCAAGGGCTACATTTTGCCGACTTTCCCAATCAGCACCTGATTACATCTTACAACATTCACTTCATGAATTCCAAGCAACTTTCAGTTTGACCCCAAGACACATGGCAACATTCTCGGCAATTATGTGTTGTTTATTGGAAGTCTGCGCTCAAATCTCATAAATTTGGCATCGCTCATTCGTTTTTTTTTTGCGGGTTACTTGCGCAGTTGCTTTATTACATGTAAAACATTTTACTGCGCTGGTCGTGTTCGGTGAGCAAGTTTCCACAAGGGGGTTGCCGGCTCTAGGAGCAACACTCGCACGCTGGCTGCTGTTCGAGGCGCACATTTCGGTTGAACGAACCTCGGAATGCTAGGGGTTCGTTCGCCCTATTTGCCGTTCAATCAACTATATTCAGCTCAGGCAGGGCGACACGACATCCACATCACGGGGCGGCGCGCGGCGGCGTGAATATGTTTTTAAATTATTTTACGCGTATTTACCCTGCGCACACTTTTTCGGCTTCCTGCGAGTTTCCTCCGTATTTTTTGTTTCTCTCGCATTCTCCCGTTTTCGTCACTTAGACATTATTTCACTTAATGCGCATTGGCATTCGGATGGAAGCGTTTTTCGTTACGCATAAAGTACCACCATGATAATTAACGACGCGGCCATCTTATACAGGGTGTTATTCTTCTAGGCTATACTATTATCGCAGTTTACATCAAAAGAAGTTGATAACCCAAAACAGACCGTAGTAAAAGTCGTCTCGATGGCGAGATAATTACTATTAAAATCTTTAATAATTTAACAAATAATTTACGATTTAATGTAGGTATATCCTTTTAGGGAAGGATAATACACTTCAAAAGAAGTATTTAAACCAAAAGTCCTCTCATCCTCTCATAATTTTAAAAGATACTTTGTGGTTTAAATACTTCTTTTGAGGTCTATTATCGTCTCCTAGAAGGATATAGACCAAATCGTGAATTATATGTTAAATTTTAAAAATACATAGGAATTATAATCAGGTCAATGATACGACTTTTACCAATACGATTTTAGGGGTTTCTACTTATTTTGAAGTACACTATCATCCCTTACATTCATAGAAGGGTAAACTGAAGACCGTAAACACCCTGTACAGTTAAATGATCATAACGCATACCCTATGGAGAAATTCAAGCATAAAAGATAAGAATTTGCTATTATTAGTAGTTTCGTCAAGGGCGGATATTTTGAAAGAAGTGTACTAAAAATATACGGCTAAAATTATAGGCTACTACACTACCTTTGGATATTTAATTATTTATTTATATTGAAAGGTCAGCTATTTTTACGTTGCATTCCAATGCCACAAATTGGTGCTTTCTTCAACTTGTACTCTGATATTGTTGACTTCAATTGAAAGTAAACTATAACAATATTAATAAGAATTGTATACAGAGTGAAAGTGATGTTGAGTACACATGTTGCTTGGCAACAGTCGATGCTTTTTTTTACTTTCATTTTGCCATATTTAATTGCACATTCTTATAGGAAAGGCAAAAGCGGTCTTGAAACGTGGTAATGTCAAGACTGCCGAGGATGCCAGTATTGTGCGTCTAAAAATAAACATCTTTGAAGCTTCGTGCATCAAAGCGCGACGCTTTGGAGGATTGCAACAATGCCGTTGCGTTGCAATTAGAGATTAGACGCATTCGACCATCATTCGACAATAAAACCTAAAGAAGCGTTCGGCAGGTGCGGTGCCAAATAATTCGACAGTTTCAATGCATCATTAGACACGCACGTCCTTGTCCTAAATTAACTCGGTGATCACTGCGCCTCGTGTTTTTGTATATTTTCCTATCATGTGATTCCTATCGATGTATGTAGTACAACAAGATGTTTATGTTTTGTGTGTTGTTTTCTGTTTCAGTTGGGCATAATCTACAGGGATATAAAATTAGAAAACATACTGGTTGACGACACCGGGCACATAGTGCTGACCGATTTCGGACTGAGCAAGGAACTGCCGCGCGACCGCGACGCTGCCGACCAAAGAGCGTATTCCTTCTGCGGCACCATCGAATATATGGCGCCCGAAGTCGTCAAGGGTGGCACTCAAGGGCACGATATTGTGAGTAGACATTCTTTCTTTGATTCCGTTATTTTCACCAAATAGGTGAAGGTATTTTGAACTGCCTATAGGTAGGTAGGTAGATTTCTATAGTATTCTCGGTGAATACGGTTTAGTATCCATATAGGGGCTTCCGGTTATGCCCGTACATAGCTGCGCTACAGCTATTGTGGGATAGTGAATAAAAGAATAACGCTAATTTTGGACACAAGTACGGAACCTCAGCGTAATGTAGAATTGAGTAACCTCGACATGGATATCAAAAGTTGGTAGTATATGAATCAATCAAGTGATTCCTACAGATCAGCTAATGCTAATTATTTCAGTTGAATGTGCATTGTTTTGGCAGTGCTTACGTGGTTGATGGCATGGTGGGCTAAGTAGGAAATGAACATTTAAAATTTAAATGTCAGTTTTGAAGAACACAAGTTGGTTGAAGCTTTTCGTGGTGGTTGTTTGAGTTTTTGCTTTGACATTTTAAATCAAAAAAGATTTGCATTTTAAAGTGATCAATTTTATTTTACTTTTGACGCTATAAATTCCATGGTGAATTGGTCGGCATTTATATGGTATTTAACTGTATTATATTTAATGCTTATTTAAGTTATTTAAGTCCTCCAGTCCAGAATAGAAGCCAACTAAAATTATGGATAATTCATATGATACTATCATTTTTATGAGCTTAATATAATGCCTTATGAATTGTAGATCGCATTTTTGAAAGTTGTGTAGTTCATGTAGAACACATAATTATTAACATTGTTAATTTAAATAAGTTCACATGTAGTCTAATTTCATTATCCGCTCATGTCAATACTCTCTTTTCAGTGAAACAATCACATTGAGGTCAATCAAACCAATATTTTCCATTGTTTCGTGTCATTTGGATTCATTTGTATGGTTTTTCCTTGCCGACGCGAGTGGCATTGGTATTCTAGTTCTAGTTCTAGTTCGAGACTTGAGCACCGAGCATAAATAGTTGGATATAATTACATTCGATCCGAACGTCATTTTATATTTATTCCCGGTGATTATCTGCGTTTTGTGCGATCTACGGTGTGTCGGCCCTCGGCCACCGTTTGGAAATTGCTTGGAATGGATGAAATTGTTAGAAAGTAGGTTTTCATGTCTGGCCCCATCCCCCTCGCTTCTTCCATAGACCCAGCCGACGCCGCTGCGCGCGCCTCGACCTCGACGCGATCCAAATTCGACGAGGCGCCCTTTATACGCACAGCACGGCGTGGCCTCCATTTCAAGCTTAACTCTCGGCCGCCGCCGCGCCGTCCTGACGGCCGTCCACTTTGTACCGTTTTATTCCTTTTTGGAGCATTTGATGACATGTATTTTTTAAATGCCAAATATGCGATTGTTTTCGGTCGACTTTTTGTAAAATACCAGTATAGGTATATTTCTGCGATCACTGCGCCGGGGGCGGCTGAATCAGACACAGGACGTGGGTTCGTACCTAAATTTAGAGCAAGGTCGGAGCGGATGCTCAAACTCAAACCCAAAGCAAACCGTGCTCGACGACAAAGAAAGGATAATATACTAGTTGATTTACACAACAAATGACTGCTATTATTTTCCAAATGTTGATGGCTTGGCAGTTGACGATCGCTCATGCCTTGAGGTGTGTTTACGTTCGTCTGTGCGGGGTACGCCGGCGTCGGCGGAGTTGAGAGTTTGGGGAGACGCGCCGCCACCGCCGCCGTCTGGATGCTTTTTATGTGATGCACCCCCGCCGACGTCGGTGGCGACCGGCGAGACGCACTTTCAGGGTGGGCGTCCATCCACCTGACACTCGTGGAGGCGTCGCGTCGCATGACGACGTCGTCCATAAAACGCCGCCGCCGGCGCGGAGGGTGGGGGGCGAGTTTCGGGGGCGGCCGATAATAATCGCAGCGCCGTCTGTCTGCACTCGGGGCAGACGCAGACGTCTGCCGAATGCCATTGATAATAATAACCTTTTTGAACTTTAATAAAAGTCTGGGAACTCTCGCCTCATTCCAATCTTCCAAAACCGCTCTGCGTGGAAAAATCAATCAGCTTTACATATTGCAATTAGTGCTTATGGCTTGAATATTAGTTTGATCGGATATGGAATACTATGACTTCCACTCCCATCTTCCATACTCTTTTTATACGCATTAATTTTTTATATCGTTTTAGTTGTAAACAGGTGTTACGACATGTTGCTGCGAAGTTGTTTTAAAGAATTATAGAACAAACAACAGTTTGCAGAATGTTGGAATTTCCAGTTACATTCCAGTTAAATTTAAACTTTGCTATCTGAATTGTGTAGTTGAAAGGAAGATAAGGTACAAAATATTATGCAACGGTTTTCGACTATAGAATCTAACCAAAAATAATAACCATTTTAACATCTTTACCTGCTTATAGTCTATTTATTATAACCTTAGCAATTTTTGACGTTTCTAACTGCACGTGTTTAAAGGATATCATATCCTCTCTCTCCTCTCTCTCCTCTCTCTTTCACTCCCCCACCCCACCCATCTTCAGTTAGACATGTTAAAAAATTAAAACCGTTAGGTTGGCTTTGCATTAAGACTGTTAAGAGCACAGTCGAAATTTAGAATTTTAAAATTAAATTGCGTATAACTCGAAAACGGTTATAGCATAAAACTTTTTTTCGGTTGAGTACTCAAGAATAAACCAAAGAATCGCACCCTGTGTATCACGGTGTTCACAGAGAGAAATTGATTAAGAAATTGGTACATATACAAGTTGATGATGCTGTTTGATTGAGTACTAGTAAACAATCTTATCAAATGTACCACCCTCCAACTTGTGTATTATCATAGCCCATGTTGGTGCACTTGAAATGCAGAGATGTTTCACTATAGTTACCAACCTTTCAATTTCTAATTTCATAGTGAGTCCTTAAACACTCAATACACAATCATTGTAAAACGTGTATTGGTAAGTCAAAAATCACTTTAAACAAAACTACATACCAGCCGTAGCAATAGTCCAGTCATATTTTTGTATTTTTTTCATACTTTGGCATCAAAATCTCGGTACATTTAATAACAAGGTAAAGGATGGTCTTTCTGATGGTATATCGTGCAGGTTAGGCAAAGATTGATTGTGGTACTAAGCTGAAATAAGCTAGACACGGAAAAAATCTCGAACAGAGCTGTTGCATGTCGCCGTTTGAGGTCACCTAGAGGTTTTGTCGTTCTGTACCCTATCTAGTCTGTGACTATACCAATATAGTTAGTATTTTTAAGTAAAAAAATAGAAAATAGCCAAACTTATAATGAATAGAGGAATACTCTTCTTCCGTGGTATAGGGAAGAAGAGTAATTGATTAGATCAGTGCGAGTTTAAGAAAGTTTATCCTACACAGCATTATTAGAATTCTTGAATCGTGAAAATCGAATCGTAGCCAACGCAATTCGTGATGCTAGTAGAAATTATCTGCTTTTGCAACACACTTCCAAGGACCTCTAAGGTAATCTCGTTCAAGGAGTAAGTTTCCCCCGATTGCTTTCGTCTGAACTCTGAAGCATTGTGCTGCGCGAGACGTCTGGTTGGATAGTTCGGCGAGCCTCTCAACTCTCAACACGCTGAATCGCTTGTTTCGCTCGGTCGACTGATTGTGTCGGCCGGGGTCTCAACCTAGAAACCTAATTAATGGTAAGCAAAATCGACTCGCAATATTACGTAAAACATCATGCGCCCGCAATTGTTTGCGTTTGAGGTTTCAATTCAATATTAGCGCTTGGCGGATAGGCATAATCGCATCATTTGCCGAATACAATTTTGTCATTGCGGAGAGAAAATGCCAACAATCGGCACACTTGTCCCCGTTCGAAGATACTCAAGACTCGCGTTTAACGAAATACCTTACTTCGCCAAAATAATCTACATACTATAATTTGAAATATTTGATGGCAAAAATGTAGCACTTGTTATTTGCAACTCGTGTGTGTCAGTTTAAACGTTATGTTCAATCTGATATATTAGCCATTCCATGTGGGCAATAAAAATATGTGGAAATGTGCCATTAGAGACAGTTGCAAGTTGGAAGAATTGATAAATTCCTAGCGGTACCACCGAGTACCATCCAGCTGGTCCGCCATTGCTAGCTTCGTAACGAATTCTGGTCGCGTGCCCCGTTGCTAAACCTTGTTGAAGATGTATGGTGGGGTATGGTGGGATTCAAATAAGACGGACATTTATAAATTATCCTCGAAATCTGGATTAGATTTGTTGATAACATGTCAAATTTGTATGTCTGTAATGTGATGTAATAGCTTTTTGCAAGTTATTTTCAAACATTGCTGGTGACAATAGTGTGTCGCTGTATAATTTATGTGCCATTGATTTGAATATGCAAAATGCAAACTTTCATGTTTGTTTTTGTACAAAATTGGCAAATACAGGTTTACTTAGTTGGTAGGTTTTGACATTTAAATCACAAGTCGGCAACAGTAATCTATATTTCATCAATCTAGTAAATATGCGGATAATTCTAGTTAAAGTTGTCTGCATGTAACCGCAGGAATCAGGGCGGAAATTGGATTTACTTCAAGTATAGTTATCATGTGTGTACTGGGTATACTTGAAAATTGGAATAAGTACAATTATCGCAGTGACAAGAAACTGTGTTGCAAAGGAGCTTTTTTGTATGTATTGTCATGTAATCATACCTTTATTGAGGACATTTGTATAATAATTTCATTGCTTGTGTTTTGTGCTTTATTCTATCATGTTGTGTGCTGTATTTCGCAAATTGGTATTTCTTTGATCATGCGGTGAAATCAGGAACCTTGAGCTTTTTTAGTTTTGCGCATGAATAAAAGTGTTCCTGTATTTTATCTTACGACTTTATCGGCGGGAGTTTTACATTAGTGGCAACAATTTGTTGCCGCTTTTTTCTGCGACTTTTTGTTTGTTTGTTGGATTGCGTGGCGGCGTGGCGGTTTTGCAGTCTTGCCGTAATGTTGTTTCACCTTTATGCGCTCACCGATTCGCCCGTGTGTGCTAACTGTTAACAAACTGTACTTACAACATGCGGTGCGCGACTTTGAATGCACATGTACGTTTTGGTACATTCATTCGTGTGGCGGGCGCATACAACACTTGCGCCTATGCAGCTAGCCTCAAAATCTTCCAACGCCAACTCATGCACTCATACACAAAGTGGAGACGCGTGCCTCCGTGCACACACGACGGCGGACGGCTGTTTGCAGAAGGCAAAAGTAGGACGAAAAAGTGTGTCACACACACAATGTCTTCGCTCCTAACGCCACCCAGTTATGTGGGCTACAATTCTCACATTTAATGTAATACTTATGTGGGAAATTTACGTTTTTTACGTTTTTGGGATGGTTCTGGGTTTGGTGGAAATTCGCGCCAGTGGGACAGCGGTTCGTTTTAATTTGCGCCTTTGGGACGCGTTTGAAAATTACGCCACGCGTCGCAGCTTGTGTGCTGATTATTTATGAATTAGTTTTGAAAGTCATGCCAGCGCAAGGTCATTAATAAGAATATAGACGCAACTTGGATTTTTCCGGTTGCGATTCATTATTGAAATAGTCGTCCCCATGGGTACATACATGCAACTCAATTTTACTTACGTAAGGTTCTTCGGCTAAAACTCGAATAATTTTGACCTAATTTCCCCATTACTTAACACTAAACTTTTAACTGGGCACTCAAGAGAAGATTCGCATTGATACTGTTCCTTTCGTTTTCGCCAATTAATTTAAATCTCATCATCACATCAAAAAGCAATATAATTTATACCGTCTTAGACTATACAGGGTGTTAATAAAAAAAACTTTACAAAGCTTGGTGAACGATAGAGGACATCACAACACGGCGAAAAGTCCGATACACCAAGGTTCAATACTCAATGGTTCTCGAGATATACCTCTTTGAAAACATTTTTACAGCTTAAATTTTGTATGTGACATTGCGTTATCTGGTTGTTTGACGAATAAATATGCATAGAATAGTGTGCTCTGACAATGCATGTTGTTAAATTGAGAGGAATAAACTGACAATTGCCGAAGATACAATACCCGTTTGG
>JARJDQ010029146.1:0-12869 GCA_030264215.1 Geostiba sp. GC000077
GATCAAAAAGTTCAATTGAAATAGTTATAATTTTCAAAATAGATGCTAGCTGGAAAATAATTGTTTTCAAATTGAATCTTCAACTGTTAATATCTAAGATTCTGAGTCTGGGGTTTAAACGTAACTTTAACATATGCATAATATGATTTTCAACGGTGATATTTCATGTTATTATTGGAATCTATAGAATATACGTAATTCACGCATCGTTAAAATCCGGAGAGCTAAAATAATCCTTTATCGACACTGCATGTGTTTGGCTGCTGTTTGCTGCTGCTGTTTGTGCTTTTATGCACATATACGGAACTACGCAATTCGTGCCTTCGTCAGTAGGTGGCGCTACAATACCACTCCTGCGCTAAAAATATGTACAGAGTGGTTTTCAATAACAATCGTTACGTAATAGGTAATGAGTTTTAGTGGGTAGTTTAGATTTTTGTATACAATCTGTATAAGCTAGAAAATAACCTGCAATCCGAAAACACTATATGACATGTCTATATAGATGATGTCAATATCTGTGCGATGTGCGCGCCTGCATGCGGTGGCAGGCGCTGCTGTTACCCGCCGTGAGGGTTTATATTTATTAAGTCACCGAACGCAAAATCTAATTCCCAACGCCGAAGCGGGTATCAGCATACCGGAGTAGTATTTTAACAGATTATCGAGTTTGATGTTAATAGGACTCATTGTTTTGCACTCGGGGGGCGGCGGGCTGACCGCGCCGCAGCCGCGCACGCAGCGCACGGCCAACAATGACGCCGAAACAATGCCGATGCAGCGCGCCGCGCCGCGATGTGCATGTTAGATAAACTGGATTATATCAATATGTAGCGCAACTACCGAGTGTCATGCGGTCATCGGTGGCGATGCTCAGTACGCGCGCGCGCGCGCCGGAGAGGAGCCCCCGGGGTCTCATCCTCCCGCCGATAGAGGCTGCAAGGCCTCCGAGTGAGTGAGCAAACAACCGCGCGCTTTCTGGCTTCCAGCGTTTGGCACGAAGGCGCAACGTGCGCGACTGAAGCGCTTCCAGTATTTATCTACTTGATCCCTCGATATAGAAACCTCAACGTTATAATTTTCCACGTAACGAAATTTCAATAAATCGATCCGACTCGCTTTGTGTGCCTATATACTGGCCACGCAGTCATTTTATATATCTTACCGCTTTACTCATAATATTATTCCAATTCCAAATATATTGCACTACCAAAGACTGAGAGACTGAGACCTGAGGCGAAAGAAGAATTGCTCAATTCAACCTCCCACCAATTCAATGGACGATTAAATTATTTGTAATTATGAAATTATGATCGGTGGCCCACCCATCATTGGAGTAAACCAAAATCTGCTCTGTGGTCACCCTGCCCACACGCGTCCATGTGAATCTGATGATGCTGCATGTTTGACCAATTAATCTAAAACACAAAAGCCAACCCAAAACAGCACTCCAACAAATAAATCAATGTTGATGTTGGGATATCTATGTAGGACCTAGATGGCGATGTTGATTCCTGATATTCCTGATATTGACAATGATGTGTAATGAAAGTGTGTTCAGTGTTCGACACTGCGGTAATGTCCAAGTGCAATTCACATGTGATGCCCACACACCATACACTATCGACGCGATTTGTACGATTTATAGTTATAGTTAATAACGTACATGCCGCACTGGCACCGTGAGTGGTGAGAGGTGAGAGAGTGGAGTCCTGGAGTCTATTATGGTGGCGGACATCGAGGTGACGGCGTCGTTTTGTGATGAAAACAATAGCGATGACAGATAGCGGCCGCATTCGCATGCACTCGCTGTATATCTATTGAATCGCGATTGCTGCGGCCTACGGGACAATTACCTCTATTTGCCGGCGCGAAAAAATCGTTAATCGCATCGAAACTGTAACGTGACGGCGGTGGACCAGGGACCATGTAGGACGATTAATCTTCCAATTGTTTCGATCCGAATTCGAAGTGGGAAAGTGTGATTGTAATCTGGATAGTTTCACATTTTATTATGCATCTATAGTTGACACTCCAGGATCAATAGTTTCTGAAGAAAGATGTTCCCTATCCACAATATAAGCATCCAAACCACAAGGTTTTAATTATTGAAACATATTAATGATGGGTCTGTAGCATTTTGGGGGTGTATTATCTTCGAGGGCGTTTGCCTCGAAGGGGAGAACGCAGAACGGCGAGCCGAGACTGTACAGACGCTCAGCAAAAAGTTTGCCCGAGCTTTGACGTGCCGAGGGTGTGCGAGAGGGCGGAGAAAATAGCTGGTCGATTCTTTGTATCAGTAACCTACTGACCATACCATCCCCCTATTCCTAGCAACTATAGCAAGGAAACGGCGAGCAAGCAAATCCCTTCCGACGGACTCTCGGCACTCTGGGCACATGCTGTCCGTCGAACGGCAACGACTGAATGTGTAAAGTCCTTGAACGCACAAGACGCACACGGCACAAGATGCGCTTATTAAAATCCTTGCCGTGCATTTTATGAAGGCAGGCACAAAATAGCCCCATTAAGTCAAAAGCGGATTGTGCCGAGCGAGTAACTGGTGGGACGTGCGGTGTGACTTAAGTAAGGTACCCCAGGTGTGGTGGGGCTGTGGGGCAGGAGTGTGTGGAATATGGGCGTGATAATCTAAGCGAACGCGTGTGTGAGTCTCTGAAGCCGAATTCCGAAGCGCGCCACGCCGCTTATTCCAAAATGAATTTTCTAGCTATGGCACGAAATAAACGCAGAGTCCACGAGAGGATCAGAGGAAAAAGTCCTTCGCAGACTCGCAGTGCGCGCACCGCACCTTGTGTGTATTGATTCCGCACCGACAGGCCGGTGACATTCTTTATCAATACGTCACAACTCATATTTCAAGTTGTCCTGCATCCGCCCTCCCGGATCTCCCACAAAGAAAGGACTTTCTTCCAGTAGCGCGGTGGGCGCGGCCGCACCGCCGGAGTCGGACCATGGTGGGGCGCCAATGTGCGCGCTGGATGCGCGCGGCGCCCACCAATCGCGCGCCGCTGGTGCGTGGCGGCCGGGGCACCTCCCTCCGAGTCTCGCATCGCTTTTTCGAAATGTTTTTATTTATTACATTTCTATCCTGCGAGTGTGCCGGTCGCGTCCGTGCTTCCTCCAGGTTGGTTGTTGAGCGCGCACCGCCCCGCCCGACAATCAAACAATCGGAATCACCCGCACAGTGAGCGCCGGGCCGACGATTACAGATCTATCTGTTCACTCCGGTTGGCACATCTGTATCTGTAACTGTTCGCAGTATTTGCTCTCGGGCGGGTAATGTGCTGTTAGTGAGTGCCCGCTGCCGGTGCAAGTCGGGTGTTCCGCTGCGCCCGTCCCCAGTGACAGGAAAGTGTGCTCTCCCTGGAGAAGAAGCCTTTCGAGATTCGTTCCAACGTGTTTCCGCTCCCCATTCGCAATCGCGCTACGAATTTGTGTGACACAGTGCTGAGCGTCGGGTTCGCCACATCGATCCGCATTTCGGTGTTCGCGGTGCTTCTATGATGGACAACTCGGGCATGGACTCTGATCATAGTAGTCACGCGTCTTCCGGTTCCCCGGCAATCGCCGTCAAGCCACCGCCGTCGCCGATCAATAACAACAACAACCATCATCACCATCATCATCTGAACCAAGTGCACAGTCCGCGGCAAGCGTCGCCGCTCGGTCCACCGATGTCGTTGGGACATCCGCTCAGCCCGCCGCCGGTGTCGACCGCCAATCTCGTCCGCAGCATGGGTCTGGCGCACCTGCCGCCGCCCGGCTTGGGCCTGCTCAATTCCCTCGGCGTGCTGCACAATCCGCTGGACCTAATGGCCCATCATGGTCCCCCGCGCTCTTACAACAGCCCGCCGCCAATCTCCACCTCCGATCCGACAGCGAACGAGTGCAAGTTGGTTGATTATCGCGGGCAGAAAGTGGCTGCGTTCATCATCGCCGGCGACACCATGCTCTGCCTGCCGCAGGCGTTCGAACTCTTCCTGAAGCACTTGGTCGGTGGGCTGCACACGGTGTACACAAAATTGAAGCGGCTGGACATCGTCCCGCTCGTCTGCAACGTGGAACAAGTGCGCATCTTGCGTGGTCTGGGCGCCATCCAGCCCGGCGTAAATCGTTGTAAGCTACTCTCGTGCAAGGACTTCGACACGCTCTACAGAGATTGCACTACGGCCAGGTACGTGTCACTATATCAGAATTTATGTGCCCGCGTAAGATTTCGCATGTGATCGCGAGCAATGCCCGCTCCGACGATGAACTGGGGCAATGAGTGGGTTTTGCTCGTCTCCCTTTAATTTCACATTCGTTCGTGGCATCGTGGCGTTGTTTCGCCGATTGTAATTGCAGTTAGCGTACGCTGCTTGAAGCATGATCACAAACCAAGGGGAATCGGCCGGAACTGTCGGGACGTCGGGAGAAGACCCTTTCAACGCCCGGCCGGCGCTCCCCAGCATATTATAGATTTAAAATGCAACAGCAGGAACATAACACGAGTTCTGAAAAGTTGGGAGATGTGGGAGCATAATAGGCAGGAATGCCTGGATTACTCATCATACACCGTATCCCGTATGCAAAGTTGGTGCAAGTCGCAAGTGCAAAAGCTAGCAGGACTAAAAATCGATGGTTCGCTTGCCGTTTTATTGCGCTAGCTCTCTGTGTGTGGATACGTGTTTGATGTAATTGCCGAGCGATAACGCGATTAACGACAAACACAGGTGCGTTTTGTACGTATTTTAATTGTGCCCCAACTGTGTGTATGGGCGAAACATTTTGATATACGTTGGACCGTTGTGCGTGGCGATCGTTGTGGCGCGAAGGTCTGCCAGGACTGCCAACCGTCGGTTGGCGTCCGTTTTCGACGTATTTCGCATTAATAATGCAGCGCGCACGTAAGCCAGATTCGAAATGGGTTTTTCGTTTGCACTTTTCGCCATAATGCAAATCGAGCACAGGCACACGAACGCGTCCAGCGGGCGCGCAAGTTAAATAGGAAAAAGTAAAAAAATCGTCGCACAGGGAGACCTTTTGTCGCGCTCAAAATGGTCGCTGGATTTGAATGCGCACCTTTGCCGTGAGTGCACACAGATTCGGTGGGCCGCAAGACGCGTTGTTGAATTTTTCATTTATATTTGCGAAAAGCAATCAGAGTTTGAGGCGCCCGTCGCCAGGCCGGCCGGCTAAATGGCTTTTTCATTGTGCACTCGTCGAGAGCGCAGATTGCCCTGCTAACATGCTATTTATTCTGCGGATATGCTGAATGAACCCGCGAACTCCCGCTGGCCGTACCCTGGAGAGCCCCCGGGAGATAGAGCACTTGCGCGGTGGGTTTTTCTAAATAAATAGCCTGATTCGCTTAAAAATTCTCGACCATCGTTAAAGCAAACAAAGTTGCAAACTTGCAAACCATTATGTTAACTGCTAATAACGCTCATGTCTCTTCGGAGAATATTCCACTGTCATTCCTGCAGGGCCACCACACATCGCATCAATAAATAAGGCGCGGAAATTTCTGGAAAATGGGAGGACACGCTTTTAACTCGGTTCATTGTAATTTATTTTTACACTGGCCATAGGTATTCTTGTTCTTGTTAGTAAACGGCAATGAAAACAAACAAATTCAACGGTCACGGATCGTAAACGAACCGAGTGCTTCGCCCATCGGTAAGGAGCAAATGTAGTTTGCGGTCGGTAAATCATTTCTAAATAAATATCACGTTGACAGTTATACGCCTCGTTATTAAAAATTACGCGAATTGGTGCGCGAGCAGCGAGCGCAGCTCGTCATCGTTGTTGCAGCAAGCAGAAAATACAACACACACGGGCATAAAAAGGCAACAAGACGTCGACTTGTATTAACTTTGAAATTTATGTGTGTCTTCTGAAAAACCGCGAAGTCAATGAAATCAGCGATGGTCAATTTGCTACGCCCGCATTGAGCAAGGATGAGGCAGGAGCAGGAGGGCGGAAAAAAAGAGGTGTTTGGTGTTGGTGTTGGTGATGGTGGCACTTGCTTTTGTAGGCAAATCCGCATTAAATTCACTGTGCCAAAGTGAGTCGTATACCGGAAAAACGAGGCAATCCAAACGGCGGAAACGCGCAGTGTAAATACGACCCGACACTCCGGCAGGCGCAGTCGGTTTGTGGGAGAGATTTATTTCGAATCCACAGGTTGCCGAGTTGTCGAGGGGTGACTCTCGCCAACTCCAGCATTCAGCATTCCGAATTCAGCATTCAGCATTCGTAACTGTGCTCTGTGCCGAAATGCCGAAATGCAGTGCGCGGGACCGCGACGGGACGCTCTCGCTTATCCCTAGGGAACGCAGCAGTAGCCCGGTAGCAGCAGTTGCTGTTTCAGTCCGACAGATGCCCATTGAGCATCGTCTCTATTCAGTCGGATTCTGGCGCTTCCTGCATTGGAATGCCGAATTGCCGAATGCTCTCTTTTGCCGTTTGTGTCCCGTTCCGGCAGTCGGGCACAACAGCCCGGGCTAGGAGGACGTGTGCGCCGCAGGACGCCCGAAATCCACACGCGCGAAATCTAAAACCCACACGGCCACACATCATTCATCGATTCATAAACTTCAACCCCGGCGATAGTTTATTGTATTAGTATTTCATCTTGCGTGGCTCGCTGTTGCAGGCGATTCTTTTTGCTCGAGTCGCCTCGATTTTCGATACGAAAATGGATGAAGGCACGCGATATTTTGACAATATCAGCCGCATATAATTCGGTACCCCAGCGCGCTGAAAACGAGCATCGTTCCTAATTAAATACCACCTCACACGAGAGCGCGAGGCGGGCCCCCAATCCCGGACAAATTTATAGTCTGCGGCGGTATCATTGCATGTCTTGATATCTTATTTCAAGCAGCCATTAGCGCCAGCGCACTCGTCCACACTTCATTCGGCGTTCTTTCCTCGGCTCCTCGCGGTCGCACTCGTGTGTGTACGAATGCAAGCGCCACGCACACCAAGGCTTACCAAAAATCCGCTAACGAGAAAACCCGCTAGTCGCTACAGATACAACGAACACCGCAATAATACTCGACTCACTCCTCGCTGTGGCAGCAAGGGTTGGGAGTTGGGAGCCTCATCCGAGAGATGAAATATTACTTACGTTTCCACTAATGAACTAACTTTGATCTGCACAGCGACTCGCACACATGCGAATACACCGAACCCGAGTGGCTGACGTGAATGTGTGCGAAACTGCGAAATATCCTATTATGATATCTTCCTCAGCGCCGGCCTGCATGTTCCGCGCACACCTGAGCCAACTCTTTAGACTTTCGATTATTATTACGCCCGTCGGCTACATTTTGCACATATTGTATTTCAGACATTTCAACAACACCATAATTTACGTGTCTGGTTATAGTGACATTCAAGTAATATAATATTTTTATTGCGAATATCAAGAACAACCGACCATACCTCTTCACTACATTTTAAGATTTCTCTCGCACACACACACTACGAATCGTCATAAAATATATGTTGGATATTTAGTCAACCCTTAAAATACACTTTAATAGCCACAATAATGGTAATCTTGAAGGAACGCTGCGCCACAAACAGATTATAAGAGTGCAAGAGTTGAAGCACTTAAATACATATGTTACTGGTCCTAAGTAGCCTACTAACATAAAGAGGTAGTAGCACTTACGCTCCGATTAATTTCAACAAACAGCCAAACGGTTAAAAAAAATGAAGCAGCCTCGACCTAACCACTCGAAACCATTCACATTTTTCGAGATATGTTACTGCGTGTTGTCTATTCTCTATATTCACCGCCTCGTATTATTTCATATTGCATAACTGTATAAACTGCTTTTGGTGAGAGACAGTGGCAGCCTCCCCCTAACGCACCCAGTCTACCCTCGAGGGTTTAAAGAGCCACTCGTGCACCTTTTATCATCGGATACACTAATGTAGCTTCTGGTTGGAATATATAGAAAGTAACAGAAAAGGTGAATCGTAAAAATGCCAGATTAAATACACAGACGTAGGATACAGACAGGAGACAGACACAAAGCGGGAGGTGAATAGACGATTTGGCTCATTGCTTCCAAAAAAATTTGATTATTATTTTTTATTAAAATTAATATCAGAGAAACTGCAAGCTAATGCTAAACGTTCAGCGAAACCAGTGTGATTCGATGGGGCGTTGGAGCGATGGGCCGATGGGTCGAAAATGTAGCAATCCAAGTCCGAAGAACATATATAACAAATGGTAGCAAGATGGATGAATGAAAACTAGCAAAAAATGAGGTTACCGGTGCGGTTTTGGCCCGCGTGCTTATACAACAGCTGCAAACGTTTATCGATACAAACGGACCATATTCTGGTTCCGGACGCTGATATATCATTAAGATATATCTGACCTACGAAGTCTGCCAACCTCTAACCCAAAACTAGCACCCTTTGATCAATTCCAAATTCAAATTTATTGGAAAACAAAAAGTGATATATTTCAAAAATAAATTAGCACGTGTCTTCTGCTTACTATCTCAGATACGTTACGACGGTACGTTAATACCTTTAAATGTAATGTAGCACGGATCTGTGTAGATTTTATTGAAATTAAAATGAATGCATAATTAAATTGTGTGTTCGTAGGTATGCTATGTATATAGATATAAATAAAAATATAAATGCGTATGATGCCGCAGAGGTAATAGCCGGCGGTCATAAATATTCAATAATTTAATGTTTCACGTTTCACAGTCTTGAGCATTGATATTATTAAAATTATAATATCTCAACCGCGATGTGTAATCTAATATTGTTAATATTCAAATCCGCTGGCGATCTTGGGATATGGCGATGAGAAGCCACATCTAATTGCTGCATAAACGAATAGACGCACTTTGATTGCCACATCGCAACTACATTAATAGAGCATCATGCATAAAAGAGACACCATCTTAAAAATAATGAAACTGAAAATTATTGAGCGACTTCATTTAAAACTCATTGTCATCTCTCATATCATAAACAAAAATAGGAATAATTATGGTTCGACTATTAAGCCTACTATATACTATGTTGGTTTAAGGGATGACAATGACTTTTTAAATTTTTATTTAAAAAATATCCACGAAATGCAACATCTTATACTTGCTGTTGGCCGTTGTCATTACCGAGTTCAGGTATGATGTTATCAAGTGTTATTTGCAACAAGTAGAGCAAATTAATATACCTACATATTACACTTTATTAATATAAAAGAAAATTGTTGGAAATGCATGATTGTATTATATGAAGGTGAGTGGCGCGACGTACAGGCATTGTTAAGTAAATATAATAACGTAATAAAATATGCACATGTTTTTATTACGCACGATTATTTGTATAATTATTATTTGCGACTGCGGCGCTCATTGGTAACGATGAACTGTGCGAAGCTGTCGTGATGATTTGCATTTATCTCTCGTTTTTCGGGTTTTGATAAGAGGCCCGTGGAAAGCGATCATATGTATTTACTCTCGGCAATAAATAACAAACGCATTCATTATTGTACATGCTACATCATTACTCTTAGCAGAAATTTGGTGATATAAGTGCACAATAAACCTGACCTTATCTATCAGTTCTATCACCATGTAATATGTATTACTAAAAATAGAGAATTATGATATTACATGATGTTATGATACCGATAAATAGAAACGAACGGAACAAAAGCATTGCTGCAGAAGCAATACCCAACGATTCAACATTGTATGTGAAAGAAGAAAAAAACGTTTTCATTGCAAAGCACAGCGTAGAAAGACGGGATGGCAGGCAACTAGCATATGATTGATGCGAATATTACACCGATTGAAATAAATCGATAGGAGCTGAATCACGTTGCACCTAGAGCAAGAGAGGTGTCGTGTCCTTTTTGTCCGAAGAAAACACGACGCACCGATTGAAACGAACGATTGAACTCGGTAGGAACATCACAAAAAAATGGAAGCGAATGAAATGCAAACGTAACGAACGACAGAAACGACAGAGCACTGAGCGTGAAATGCTACCAGATATACATGCATACCATACCTCATTGAAGTCATTCGTAAATACATAACACAAATGAATTGCAGAAAAAAATTTCATTGTCTGTGTTAGGCGAGTGCATTCAACTGTGTCAATCAATATTTTGCTATAATGTTACATTCGGCTGTATACTTTTTTGAAAACGTTTTCGCAAAAAATAAATTTATTTTGATTGCTTATTCATTCGTCATATTTGTAGGAATGGACTTTCAAAATGTCGTTATTGTATTTGTATATTCTTTTTGGTGGAAGCTATAGAAGGAAGTCAAAGACAAAACATTAATTTTTTTAGATCGTTACTTCAACTGTAAAAGTAGCTTTTTGTTCCTATTAGGTTGGTTTAGAGCTCGGGAAGCATGTCGAAATGGATTTTATATGCAAATTCGTTGAAAAAAGCATGTTATAAATATTGCCGAAACTCATATTACTAAGTCGTGCAATGTGCCACATCATTTTCGAAGGTTTTTAAAACGTGTTAAAGGCATTTTGCAAATTACGCGCGGGACCGAAATTAATGAATAGATGATCTTGCGGAGAGGCGAAAACCAAGCATGCAAGTGCGTGAATGACGAACAAAGCGCGTTATTGAATCGCTGAATGCGAGAAAATAAAAACGAAACAATCATCCGGACTAATTAATTCCGAGCACTTCAGCTGTTCGTCTTCTTCATATGATATGTGCTTGCTTGGGCTTTGGGCTTTGGGCTGCAGACAGCGAAGTCGTGCGATTGTAAACCGTAGATGTTGGAGGTGATACCCTTCGTCCACTTCCACACACACTCCGCCACTCCGCATATTATACGTATATTACTAATTAAAAGCACCGACACTCACACGCGCGCGCACGCTCATTCACTCGGACACATCGGTGCATTTCAACTGACAGAATCGTTCAGGCGCACTTTATGATAGGCCGCGGCTGGGGCGCCGCATAAAGGCCGCTTGCGTATTATTAAAAAGATTGATAATAAAAAATAAATACGACTAAGAGGCATATAAACGTAAATCAATTTTTAAAATGTGTTAATGCACACATCACCGCTCACCGGCGGCGGCGATCTGAGACGAGCTGATGCGCTGATGGGGAATGACAGAAAAGTCGCTTAAACGAGCAAAGAGGAATAATTGATCATCAAACAGATGTTGCAGGAATTAATTATCGGGACAATTCATTTTCTTATCTTATGAAAGAAACAATCAAATTTATCCTATACAATTCTACCATACATTCTTATGCCGGGTTTACACTTGTAACAAATCTGCTATATAACATCGATTTTTTTATGTAATTCGATGTAAAATCCTGGATTTTTTTGCGGATTCGGATAGCCAAGAAGACGCTGTTTAGGATGCACTTCGTTGCAACCGCTTCAGAGGCTCAGTTCCATCAATGTTACATGTAACTGTAACAAATTTGTTATGACGGATTTACATTTGTAACAAATCTGCTATATAACATCGATTTTTTGATGAAATTCGATGTAAAATCCTGGATATTTTCCGAACGCGTGATCTTCTTCCAAATTTTTTTTGCGGATTCAGATAGCCAAGAAGACGCTGTTTAGGATGCACCTCGTTGCAACCCCTTCAGAGGCTCAGTTCCATCAATGTTACATGTAACTGTAACAAGTGTAAAGCCGCCTTTACATACAATATACACTACTAGGTGTTTTCAAATTATTCTTTTATATGCTTGGCCTAAGTGCAAATAGTTGCCGAAGGAAAGCGATATAGCAAAAAATAATAATTTAAAAGATTTTTTAGCAAGGTTTCCTTTTCATAGAAATATTCTTTCCGATTTTTTTGCGATCTTTTTAAGCCCGTAAACGATGATTAAAGTTTGAATTTTTCGGTACTTTGATGACTCTCGATTCTCAAAAACTTATAAATAACTCATAACTCGAAGAATATATTTTTTAAAGATGTGTCTTCTTCACTAATAATCCTAATAAAAATTACCATATCGATTTTAATAGGCTTTTATCAATTTAAAAATCATTTATATTGTCCCCTAGAAAGATATACTCTAGACCACAATATACAGGGTGTTGTATAGAATGAAAAAGAAAATATACTTCATGGAAACTCGTGTTTCAGAAGTAAAATATTAGAATCATTATTCAAAACTTGCATGGCATGTAAACAAGCCATTATTCTTCACTTCTTCTAAATGTTACACAAAAAGTTTTTCATGAACTAGTCAGCAGACTTAGTATTGTTCACAGTTTAAATGTATTAGGTTCGCATTTTAAATGTGTAACTCAATTTGTTTCTATTGTTAACCTCGGTACATAAACATGTTTCGGAGTAACAAGCACTGCAGAAAGCAGCAACACCTTTTCAAATGAACTATATATATATATATAGGTATATGTCTGGCTGTATTCGTTTTGCACCGGCGTTGTTCTTAAATGTATCAAACATCACCAGGAACATGTATCATCGGCTGCGCTGGTTTTGACGATGGCATCATGAAGCATGATAGTCCTGCAAGTCGTCCGTGAGATGCAGATACAACGTGTGTACGTATTCTAATTAGCAATAACAGTGCTACTCATTATCCGGCTCGCGAAGGCGCCGCGAGAGCAGCAAATAGTGCATTGTAAAGATTATTACGCCTTTTATGCCGATTTGAATATTCACACCATAGCCGCGGTGTGAGTTCGATGCTTCATTATTCATTTCTTTACGCCAAGTCAAACCTGCGAACATCTAATGTGCTTTTAGCAAAGAAATTATATACCTTGCCACACACAGGCAGCTATAGGTATGTAGTTATACATTAAAGTGGGAGTCCTTGTTAAATTTAA